>JANCIO010000585.1:0-13912 GCA_027604855.1 Psilocybe subaeruginosa
AACTAACAAGGGCGGGGGGCGCCCAAGTCCAGCAGCCGAGACCAGCGGTACCAGCTCTCCCTGGTTCCCACATACTCGATGCCATTCGTAACGTGGTCCAGGTCCTGGGTGAAGGTAGTGAGTCGAACACCGAAGCGAGTGGCGAACAAGCCCCGCCGTAACGGCCTATCCCCAGCATAGCCAAACAACCACAAGCCAAGCGGATAATTGGCCCATGCCAATCAAGACCACCAAACGAAGATTCCCCCCACAATGACCAACGTCAGTTGTCAACCGACACCTGCAAGGGGAGCTGAGCGGAAGGCGAATGCTTTAGGGTTCATCTCCAAAAATGAGTGAAGGTAGCACAACGTAGTCAGCTGCCTAAGCTTGCATGTCCTGGGAGGACGATAAGTCCGTTTACAGGTAAGGATATGCGTGCGGGTTTCCCAAGGACACCCACATGGGCACGATGTATGACCATTGTTAAGATTAAATCAGGAATAGTAAGACCCGATGGGCGCATGATTCAGAATACACCTACACATGTGTGCGTAGAGCTTTGGAGAGCTCATGTTCGCAAAATGAACCCAGGGGTTATCCTTGCCCCCGGGCTGTGCAACGGCCCCGTCGACTGTTTTGAGTTGGAGAAAGTTCCTTCCTCGATATTCAGGGTCCTGGAACAGAACGTTCCAAGAGGCACCTCGAGAGAGGGCAGCTTGCATGCGCAGGCTGTCAAATGATGTAGCTGGGCATGGGCCCAGTGCGACTTTGAGTTCGGTGGCGTACTCGTGTGCTTTGTAATGTAGGTCCCACTGCACTCGCGAGGGGACGTACACAAAGGTTTCCTACTCTGCATCGAGGTTGGTGTTATATCCCCACAGCAGCTACCCTGTTATGTGTTCAGCACGGTCATTTATCGTAGGTTTCAGTGTTTCCAACGGACTCTTAGTAGTTTTGGCGAACAGTTTCTTAGTAGTTACCGGGTCGGGCATTTGTACTTAGCGACCGGACTGCTTTCGCGCACCGGTATACAAATTGATGATTAAAAAAAAAAAAAAGAAAAAAAAAAAATAGTGGAAAGTCAACAGGTGGTTATTTGGTGAAGATTGGGTCAGGAGTGGTTTCATGGAGGAGCAAGCTGCAACCTGTTGTGACAAGGTCAACAACAGAGGCAGAGTTTATAGCTGCTGGAGCAGCTGGCATGGAAATCCGGTGGATTCAAAAGTTGTTGAAGGAGTTGGGGTCATCCTTTCTTGTTCCGGTACTGCCACGTATCCACCGTGAGAAATTTCTGCTCATCGTCGCAAATGTTCTACACAAAGCTTTACTTGGGTAACCACCCCCAGCATTACCACCATTGGCAAGCGTAGCCTAGGTCTCACCTATCTATGCCGCCTAAACAGCAACCCACAAGGCCACCGTCCCCCTTTCCGTCGGTGTCCTCTTCAGCCAGATCCTCCGCAGCTCAACCTTCGTCGACTGCATCCCCAGTCCCTACAGCGGGCACTCCCGCTGTTTGAGATACCTATAGTCAAGGCCCTGTCCCTGCTTTACATGGGGCATGCACCGCCTAACCCAGTCGCTCTGCCACGTCGTCGAGGCAGTCGTCTCATCATTGCACTCCCACGGTTACTGCCAGGGACAACACCGCCCAGCCCTCCGACGCTCCCTCGCCAGCAAGGACTGAGGATGAAGATATGGAAGACTCCCCTGCATATCTACCACTCAGTTACGGAGACGCCAATGCAGAAGATAGCCATAGGATATTGGGAGCACTCAGGATGATTGTCGGGTATGTCAATTCATCTAACATCGACCTTCATTCATCTCCTATGGGGGCATCCCTGGCTCAAGCGTTGGTGGATTTCACCCGCGAGACCTTCAATGGGGACTTGGGTACCACTCCCACTCCCGATAACATCCTCCCAATCTGTGCGGTTGCAGAGATATTCGCTGCGGAAGACGACACTATTTGAAGGCCACTGGCCATCGGTCCTACTTCCCCAGACCCCCTCTGCATCTCCTCCCCCCTGCTTGGTCTGACCACGGCGGGGCTGGTGATGACGATGTTGTCATGACTCTGGCAGAACCTGTTTGCTCCTCTGGTAGGAGTGTGCAGGCCAGGCCTCCTATCAGAGCACAGCAGGATAAGGGAAAAGGGCGGGCTGACAAGCCTCCTCCTCCTCCCCCCGCTCCCCCTCAACCCCGCCCACCAGCCAAGAAACTGGTTGTGCCCAATCAGAGGCCCCTGATATTGAATAGCCTTGCACAGGGGAGACCAGACTCCCTATAAGACTGAAGCAAGACTGAACACTCATCCGTTCACCACAGCTTGAAGTGTCTCATTTTTTTTTTTTTTTTTTTTTTTTTTAAATCATCAATTTGTACACCAGTGCACAAAAGCAGTCCAGTTGCTGAAGTACAAATGCCTGACCAGGTAACTACTAAGAGACCATTCACCAAAACTACTAAGAGACTGTTCAAAACACTGAAGCCTACAATAAATGCCCAAGCTAAGCACATAATGGGGTAACTAAATGTGGGGATGTAATGCCAGCCTCGATGCAGAATAAGAAAGAAGAGAAACAAACTCATCTACAAAGAACAACCTTGCGGGATATAGGATAGAAGTGACCCTAGCCTTAGAAAGCCTGGGGTGGAGTGGAAGCAACACCGGCAGGAGATAGCTAACAAGGGCAGGGGGCACCCAAGTCCAGCAACCAAGACTAGCAGTACCAGCTCTCACTAGTTCTGTTACGACTTCAAGCTTATATTCACGTGCGTGGATAAAGCCAACAGTCAAGTAGTCAAGAACAGCGAGTTCCAAGCGGTGTCAAGTAAGAGGAGGTTAGATTCTCAAGAACTAGCTAAAGAATACAGTGGATCCTTCCTGGTATAAATACTATGAACCGCACAGCAAGTTGAAACGAGTTTGAATGTTCATCAGCAGATGTATATAAGAATAGAGGAAACAGATCAAGTGTTCATCGAAAGATGTATCATAAAAGATAGAAGTGAAAGTCCATCAAAGATATGATGGAAAGCAAAGTTCATCAGAACATATGATGATGTATCAATGATGTGACAGATGACAAAGAAAAGGGAAAAGAAAAGAAAAGAAAAAGCAAAAGCAAAAAGAAAATAAAGTGTCCATAACAAGTTCCCACATACTCAATGCTGTTTGTAATGCAGCCAGGTCCTGAGAGGGGTAGATGAGTTGAACACCAAAACCAGTAGCAACCCAAGTCCCACCAAAATGGCCCTTCCCCAGGAATTCTCAAACAACTGTGAGCCAGATGGATAATTGGCTCATGCCAATCAAGGCCACCAAACAAGGACCCCCCCCACAATGCCCAAAGTCAGCTGTCAGCCAATGCCAATGGGAGAAGTCGAGCTGAAGGCAAACACTTTTGGGTTCATCTCCAGAAATGAGTGAAGGTAGCACAACGTAGTTGGCTGCCTAAGCTCGCAGGCTCTATGAGGATGATAAGTCTTTTGGCAGGTCAAGATGTGTGTGCAGGTTTCCCAAGGACACCCACACAGGCACAATGTGTCAGTGTTGTTATTAAGATTAAACCGGGAATAGTAACACCCAATGGGCGCATGATTCAGAATACACCTACACATGTGTGCATAGAGCTGCTGAGAGCTTATGTTCGCAAAATGAACCCAGGGGTTGTCTTTGCCCCCGGACTGTGCAACAGCCCCATCAACTGTTTTGAGCTGGAGAAAGTTCCTTCCTCAATATTTGGGGTCTTGGAACATGACATTCCAAGAAACACCACGAGAGAGGGCAGCCTGCATATGAAGGCTGTCAAATGATGTAGCTGGGTGAGGGCCCAGTGCAACTTTGAGTTTGGTTGTGTACTTGTGTGTCTTGTAATGTATATCCCACTGCAGGCGCAAGAGGACATACACAAAGGTAATTGACTGGCCATCTCATTGGGTGAACCAAGTCTGAAGTGACTTGCAGACAGCCACAGAGTGGCCTTGTCCAGAGTGGATAGAGGGATCAACAGCTCAATGGACAGAGGCCATCGAGTCTGTGAAGATATAGAGGTCAGTGCAGTCATCACGCAAAGTCACATTGGCAATTGCAGACCGGATGGCATATAGTTCCGCATCAGACGCGGTGACTTTGCCTGTGACGTGCCAAGCATGCCAGCGCTGTGCTTCGCTGCTAAACAGGATGGCAGCTGCAATGACTTGATACCATTCTGAGAGGGGCAGGCTTGCATCTGTCCCTGCATAATAAGTCCCAATATTCTCCTTGATCTTCTCAAGGAGCTTGTTGAGGTATTTGGTATGCTTTGTAAGTTCCTTGTTGGCATTGCCGTGAGAAATCTTACTATCATTGAAGTGGACTTGGTCCGCAAAGCAGTCCATTAGTTGAACACCCCGCCATGAGAGCAGGTTCATCAGGAGTAGGGTCTCCATCAGGGCAAGTACATTTGTGTCAGACTCAAAAAGAGTCCCACTAGTGCAGAAGATCTCCGGTTCAGACATGGTCTGGATCAAGAGAGTGGGATGCAGTACAATAGTGCTGCAGTTAAAGCAAGAGAGGAAGGCCCTCACTGGGTGGGTCAGCATCAGGGTAGCAAACTGGTAGTCAGCGTGCTGGGAAAGACGGCAAAGAAGAAGGTTGATGGGAGGGAGGCCTGCTAGGGCCTCCACCCCACCAGTCAAGGAAGTGCAAAAAGCACCAGTGATCCACAATGCAGCAGCTTGCTGCATTGTGGAGAGGTGATGGAGGGCTCCTTTGCAGCAAGCAGCTGCAAAGTACCAGAGACAAAAGCCATACATGACTATGTGAAGCATGCATGCGCAATAGAGGATGTGCTTTTGGACAGGGTGCAGACCCCGAGTAGAGCTACCAAGCATCTTCATCACCTTGACAGTGGATAAAGCCTTGGTAGAGTAATAGCAAACATGCTCAGTAAAAGTGAGCTTGTGGTTGAAATAAAAGCCCAGATACCACCAGAACAGTTTGGGTTTGAGAGAGGTCGCGCCAGTGTACAGAGCGTAGCCCAGATTGACAGGGGGATTGTCTTTGGAGTGTGACTGGTCAAAGTGGAGTACTTCAGACTTGTTGTGCTCAAGAGCAAGCCCAAATTTTTTGAAGAGCTCGAATATGACACCATATGCCTGTTTAAGGGCAGAACAGTTGTTGAGGAGTGACTTTGACTGCACAACAAGGGTGCCATCATTGACATATGAAAGAAGGAAGCACCCACAGGTGAGTGGATCTTGCTTGAAAAGCCTCATAATGAGGGTAAGGTAAAGCACAGAGAGGACTGGGGACAGGGCTCCACCCTGTCCCACTCCTACATCCACCTGACGGAGGTCTGGAACAAAGTTGCCCCATGCATACTGCATGGAATGACCAACCATATAATGGGAGAAGAACTTAACAACATTGTCACTGAATCCTAGCTTCCGCAAGATAGCTATGAGAACCTCATGGTTGAGTGATGGGAAGAACTGAGCAACATCAAAGGCAATGATGCTAGTCTTGAGTCCCTTGGTCCATCCAGCATGCACCATGTGCGTCAAGATAAGGCTGGCATCCTCAGTGGATCTTTGACGGATCCCTTCAATCTGATTTGAGTGGAAGATGTCTGAGGCAACACTATCAAACTGAATACGATTGGAAAGCATTTTCTCAATCAATTTACCAACAGTGTTCAGGAACACAATGGGCCTGAACACCTTTGGAGCAGAATAGGAGGGCTTGTTTGGTTTTGGAATGATGACCGACATGGACTTCTTGAAGTGCTTAAGCCAATGATCAACCCAAAGGCAGGCATTGGCAAGTGAGAGTAAGATGGTGAAAACATGGGAGGGCCCACACATCAACATCTTGAGATGAGACCACTTGATGTGGTCGGCCCTGGGGCCAACACATTGGGGAACAGGAGGCCAAGGCCTTCCACATCTCAAGTGCAGAGAAAGGAACCCATCTCCAGACAGGCATGTCAGGAATAGAGTCCAAGATACTGATGTCAAACAGATGGTCCGACACTGAATTATAGGTGTTGGAGAGCATCCCACAACTGAGGGAGAGCATGGCAAGGCTGCCCCTGATATTAAATAGCCTCGCATGGGGGTAACTTGTGCTGTTGGACCCAAGACATGATGTCCCAAGTGTGCTTGTTGGTTATGGATATTTCTGTGATTTTGGAATCAAAGAACACCTGTTTGGCATTTTTAACCACCTTTCGATAACACTTCCAATCCTCAGGGAGGCCAGACTCCCTGTAGGATTGAAGCGACACTGAGCACTTGTCCATCCACCATGGCTTGGAGTGCCTTGTGATAGTGACCTCTCTGGAGCAGGCTTCCCAAGCTGCAGAGAATAAATCAGCAATAGCTTGTACCACTGCGTCAATCTGGTCGGGTGTGTTGAGAGGAGCATGCTTGTCCACTTTCATGGTGAACTCTCCCTTGATGACTCTGACAAAGCAGATTTGCTCCTCTTTATCGGCTTTGAGAGCTCTGTGGGGTGTGGCCCCAGTATCAGCAGAGATCAAGAGTTTTGTGGCAAGGGGGACATGGTCTGATTCACCCATGGCATTGTGTTTCCAGGTAACCTGAGCTGTCAGGATCTGATCTGGTTGCACAAATACCAGGTCAATCACAGTTGAGCAAAAACCCTGGATGCAAGGGTAGAAGGTTGGCTCCAGGTTCACAAAGGGAGCCTGTTGCAGACATAATTCTGATGCAGTGTTGAGGAGTTGAGTGGCAACTCCTGGATGGCCACAATGGCCTTCATCCCATTCCTGGGAATGAATGTTGAAGTCACCCCCCATGTAGATGAAGGGCGGAAGTGAGGCCGCCTCCTCCGCAAGGAGGGGGGTAGCCTCTGAGTAGACATTCATCAGATTGTAGCTCTGTCCATTTGTGAACAGGCTGAGAATTAATACATCACAGTGATCAATAAGATCACAACACATTGAAGGGCAAAACTCTTTCAAGCAGTTAGACACATAGGCCATAACCCTTGGACAAGTATCGGGTTCAGGATTACGTACCATAGGCAGCCAAGAAGGGTGCAATGGGGCACCAATAACATCATTGCCAGACTTATGAGAAGTGGACAGTGCAGTGTGCACAAACCTCCAAGGAGGTTCTTGAATAAAAACAATATTGTACGTTAATACAAAATGTTTGAGTATAGTTTCTACACTTAGGCTGGACTTTGTGCAATTGAAACTTAGTATTCTAACTGGAAGGTCCTGGATGGTTTGACTCATCCTAATGACTACTGGTTAGAGAGGGTCGGTGCACAAAAGAATTTGCTTGTACCTGACAATATTTCTCAACATGCCAAAGCTGATCGAATCTATGACTCCAGAACACATGAGCATGCTCATGGGCACCATGATTCTTTCCACAATTAAGGCAGCAAGGGGTGTGAGGGCATGGCTCCCCAGCAGGTGTTGGAGCCTGCAGGGGGTCTGCCTTTGGATTCCCTTTGCAGCACCCTGCAATGGCACAATGCTCTTCCAGCTTGTGAGGACCAGAGAAGCATGGGCACTTGGCAGCGACCACATGACAGTGACCGACAGGATGACCCCATCTCCAACACCAAGTGCAGAGGGGGATGCCAGAGCTCTTCATGCTAGAACATATCCAGAGGGGGCAACCCCTGAACATGAACTGTCTGTCAACAAGCTGGCGGGCATGGGCACCGGAGGCGGTGTTCCAGATGTCAAAGAAAGCAGTAGCAGTAGTGCTTGCTTTGGAAGTGCAAACTATGCAGGGGTCCCCACATAGTATGTGCAAAGAAGTCCAGATGGGAGAGGCTTTGAGTGCCACAGCAACCTCTTCCCGCTCAGTGAGATGGTCCAGGTCATAGTGAGTACCTTGGAAGCGAGGAATGTCAACAATTCATAGGAACGACTTGGACGTGGGCATGCCAACCCATGGCGTGAACTTGTAGTGGGTCTTGAAGTGGGCAGTGACCACGCCACAGAGGATGTCTGTGTCATGCTCACTGGGGACTTTGTTGGTGGGCATGGAGTATCCATCGTACACAGGTTGAACATCTAGAACCTTAACGCGAAGGCCCTGGCAGGATAGGACGTCCAAAGACAAGTCCTTGAACAGGCTGGTGAGGTTTGCATCTTTTACATGATCTCCCATGTCAATGAGCAGCTGGTGCCTGGAGGGGCCATGTGCAGTGTAGTCTGGGATCCTCCTGCCCTTTCAGGAGGGGGGTTAGGACAGGGGGGCAGCCAGCGGAGCTGGCTGCTGGATTGGTGCCTTCCTGTGAGCGGCCTCAGCGTAGAAATGTGGGGCTGGGCACACAGGATGGGTGGTCAAGGGAGGCACTGGAGGGGGCCTCTGGTTAGGCACAACCAGTTTCTTGGCTGGTGGGCAGGGTTGAGCAGGAGCAGGAGCAGGAGCAGGAGCAGGCTTGTTAGCCTGACCTTTCCCTTTGTCCTGCTGCACTTGAACAGGGGGCCTAGCCTGTGCAGTCCTATGAGAGGAGCAGACGGGCTTGGCTGGGGTCATAATGACATTGTCATCACCAGCCCCACCATAGTTGGATCAAGCAGAAGAGGAGGGGATACGGAGAGGGTCTGGAGAAGTGCAACTGATGGCCAATGGCCTTTGAATGGTGTTGTATTCTGCAGCAAATAACTCTGCAACTGCATGGATTGGGAGGATATTATCAGGAGTAGGTATAGTGCCCAAGTCCCCATTGAAGGCATCACAGGTGAAGTCAATCACCGCCTGAGCCAGGGTAGCCCCCATAGAGGATGAATGAAGGTCAATGTGTGTGGAATTGATGTACCCCACAATCGTTCTGAGCGCTCCCAATATCCTATGGCTATCTTCTACCACATCAGAATCTCTGTAGCTGAGTGATAGGTATGAGGGGGAGTCCTCCATATCTTCATCCTCAGTCCTTGCCAGCAAGGAGAGTCAGAGGGCTGGGCGGTGTTGTCTCTGGCAGTAACTGTGGGAGTGCAATGATGAGATGACTGCCTTGACAACGTGGCAGAACAACTGGGTTGGGCAGTACATGCCCTGCGTGAAGCAGGGACTGGGCCTTGACTATAGGTATCTCGAACAGCAGGAGCGCTTGCTGTTTGAGCCAGGGGTGCAGTCGACGAAGGTTGTGCTGCAGATGATCTGGACCTGGAAGCCACCATTGAAAAAGGGGATGGTGGCCTTGTGGGTTGCTGTTTAGGGAGCATAGCTGTATAGTACACAACTAGTACTGCCGATGGTGATGCTGCTGGGTGTTGTTACCCAAGTAAAACTTTGTGTAGAATGATTGCGATGATGATCAGAAATTTCTCACAGTTGATACATGGCAGTACCAGAACAAGAAAGGATGGTTTGTTGCACAGTAGGAGAACATGCAAAACTTGTGTAAGCTCTACAGAACATGATTCCTGACCCTCTATCACCAGATTGATCATCACACTCCCAAAACCAGCTGAATAGACAATGGTGTTGTCTGCTAACTTGACTGGGACAATGTAGAGCATATAATTACGTATCCATTTGCAATGAGGTGTCATATGACTAGGGGCACCTGTGTCTGCAAGCCAATCAAAGTTAGCATTGCTCTGGGAGGTGTTTGAAGCAGATGTAGACAGTGCACTTGCATTTCCAGCAAATTCTGGCTTGGGATCCTTCTTAGTGGTCTCCTGCGCTTTCCTGACCTTCTGACCTCTGTTCTTGTACCTGTTGCAGACACTTTCCTTTGCTTTCTCTTGAGAGTTGAGATAGCAGCTGCATTCCACTTGCATGTGGTTGTTCATGCTGCAAAATGTGCAGAGAAGTGTAGAGGGTGCAGGAGTGCGAGATGATGATGCTGCAAGTGCAGAGGCAACATTTGGAGCAGCAGAAGCACCATGACAATGTTGGGATGCTTCTGTGATAAAGGCCTGTTGAATGGTAGCCTTTTCAAGCTTGTCCATGAGCAGTAGAGATGAAGCAAAGCTGCTGAACTCGTCAGGAAGTGTCCTAATGAGTGTCATGCTTGCCAGCTCATCATCTAGATTGGTGAGAGTGAAGTCCTTGGGGCAAAAATCTTGAATTCTGTGAATGGAAATGTCCACTCTGTTCATCAGAGACTGCAGAGATTTGTCTTCTTGCTTCCTGATTGAGAATAAGTCATCATAGACATTGAAGCATGCACCAGAACGCTTCTGGAGGTGTACTGAAGTGAGGGCAGCTCACATTGTGACTGGATCATCTGAAATGGTGGCAAAATGGATCTTCTGATTCTCCTCAACAGCTAGATAGATGTAGCCAGCTGCCTTGTCTGATTTGGTGTTCCAAGCATCAAGTGCAGCCTTCTCAGTGTCCTTGGGCGGTGAGAACTGCTTGGGGGCCTTGGATTGACCAGAAACGATGCACCAAATGCCCTGGGCACAAAGCCAAGCTTGCATTTCACCACACCAAGATGGGTAGTTAGAAGTATTCAGTTTTGCAAAATTGGGCAGGGATGAAGAAGACATGATTGTGCAAGATAGGAGTGATGTGACGTGGTGGTAGTGAGCAGAGATGTGCAGGAACGTGTGCAGAACATTGTGACGTGATGAGGTGGCAGTACGAGCACAGGTGCAGCCAGTGTGAGCAAAAACATGAAGAGTGTGGAAATGAAAAGTTGAGACCTTTCAAAGAAATTGAGTTTAAAGCGCAATGTGCATGGGGCCCATAACCTGTTAAAGGTGGCAAGTTTGGAAATGTGCAAGACAGCTGTTGTCCAAGTTTTGTGGTCAAAGTTTTGTGGTCACACTGTATCAGACAGAGTGGCAATGAGGGCCTGAAGTCTGAAGTGAGTAACTGTGTATTTAGACTGAACTAAGCTATCTACTTGCCTGAAGTCCAAAGTGAGTAACTAAGGAGTTCAAGTGGTGTGCTACAGCTACATATGTGTGTGTCATGTGATCCCATCAGTCTGAGTCTGAAAAGTCAATTCTAATAATTATGTGTCTAGCTTGGGCATTTATCATAGATTTCAGTGTTTCAAATGGTCTCTTAGTAGTTTTGGCAAACAGTCTTTTAGTAGTTTCCTGGTTGGGCATTTGTACTCTAGCAACCAGACTGCTTTCATGCACCAGTATACAAATTGATGATATAAAAAATAAAAATAAAAAATGAATTGCAAATCTTCTAGTGACAAAGCACCCATTTTCTTGGTGAAAACTGTGCCAGGAATCATAGAAGTCAATGTAGGACTACAATCTGTCATATTATAGTGTTCTAGAATGTCTAGAATGAATTATTGTTGGTGTAGAGCAATTGTGCATGATTTGCAATCTCTGGTGATGCCTACACCAAGCAGGAACTCTGTCAGACCAAGATCTCTGCATTTGAAGTGTTCAGCTAACTGCTTGACAGCTCTATCAATCGCAGCTCCATCCTTGCAAGCAATGGTGATATTGTCGATGCAAATGGGAACAAACATGTGAATATGGCCATCAGAGTAGATATAGACAGATCTGTCTGCTTCAACTTGCTTGAATCCCATTTGAGTGAGTGCAGTATGGAATTTGATGTTCCACTGACAAGCTGACTGCTTGAGTCCATACACCAATTTTTGGAGCCTGCAGACTTTGTTTGGAGTGCCCTCATGAAATCCATCAGGCTGCTTCATGTAGATGTACTCATCCAAGTCTCCATTGGTGAAAGCAGCTGAGATATCAACAGAGTGCAGTTCCAGATCCTCAGCAGCTGCTATAGCGAATGTGGTGCATATCATTGCAGGGCAAGATGTAGGCACATGCACTTCATGATAGTTGCATCCAGGACATTGTGAGCAGCCTTGGGCAACAATTCAGGCCTTGTAGCATTCAATAGAGCCATCTGAATGGCATTTAATGCAAAACACCCAGCTAGAGCCAATAGTCTTTTCACCTTGTGGCAGGTCCACAATGTCCCATGTGCAGTTCTGAAGCAATGTGTTGTATTCAGCAAGTGCAGCTTCACTCCAATGCTCAGAATCATTGCTTTTCATGGCCTGCTTGTAGTTGTGTGGGTCAGAAGTTGAAGCAGCTCCTGTAAATTGAACTTCATCCATATCATCATCTAGAGATTGATTTGGCTTGTCATTGTCTGCAATGGAAGAAGGAGCAGGAACAATCTTCCACCATTCACTAGGGGGCTTTGAGGCATGTGTAGAGTGGCAAGATGGCTCAATGGTGCTCTTGGGCAGACAAGGAACATGAGAAGCGCATATTGGAGCTTGTACAGGTGCAGGATGCTGTTGAGCACATTCTGGGACATTTGGGATGATTTGTGCGTTATCTGGCTGAGGCAGTGTGACTGGTGGCTGAATGGCTGCTGGAATGTCGTTGGGTGCAAGATGAGGCTGTGGCAACACATCTAAGTCATTTGGCACAATTTTGGGCTCTGGAGTGAAGTTGTCATCCCCCCCAGAATCTGGTACATCTGGAAAGTTCACAAGAGCACCAACAGGCATCTGGCTCACTGGAGACATCCACTTGAGGCCTGAAAAGCTCCTTTCATCAAAGATAGCTTATTGTGAGATAATGAACTTCTTGGTGACTGGATTGTAAAACTGCCAATCCTTGTACCCAGATGAATACCTAACAAAGATACACTTCTCTGTGTGTGATTGCAGCAATTTCTGCTTGTCTCGCTGAATATAGACATAAGCAGTGCACCCAAACACCCAGAAATGGCTAATATTGGTTTTTTTTTTTTTTTTTTTTAAAAAAATCATCAATTTGTATACTGGTGCATGAAAGCAGTCCAGTTGCTGAAGTACAAATGCCAGACCAGGTAACTACTAAAAGACTGTTCAAAACACTGAAATCTACAATAGATGCCCAAGCTAGACACATAATGGGGTAACTAATGTGGGGATATAACACCAACCTCGATGCAGAATAAGAAAGAAAAAGGAACCAACTCATCTACAAAGAACAACCTTGTGGGATATAGGGCAGGAGTGAGCCTGGCCTTAGGAAGCCTGGGGTGGAGCAGATGCAACACCAGCAGGAAATAACTAACAAGGGCAGGGGGCGCCCAAGTCCAGCAACCAAGACTAGCAGTACCAGCTCTCCCTAGTTCCCATATACTCAACACTGTTTGTAATGCAGCCTAGGTCCTGAGTGGGGTAGGTGAGTTGAACACCAAAACCAGTAGCAACCCAAGTCCCGCCAAAACAGCCCTTCCCCAGAAATTCTCAAACAACTGCAAGCCAGACGGATAATTGGCTCATGCCAATCAAGGCCATTGAACAAGGACTCCCCCCACAATGCCCAACATCAGTTGTCAACTGACACCCACAAGGGGAGCTGAGCAGAAGGCAAACACTTTTGGGTTCATCTTCAGAAATAAGTGAAGGTAGCACAATGTAGTTGGCTGCCTAAGCTTGCAGGCCCTAGGAGGATGGTAAGTCTTCCTGCAGGTCAAGATGTGTTTGTGGGTTTTCCAAGGACACCCACATGGGCACAACATGTCAGCATCATTGTTAAGATTACACTGGGAATAGTAAGACCTAATGGGTGCATGGTTTAGAATACACCTACACATGCATGCATAGAGCTGTGGAGAGCTCATGTTTGTGAAATGAACCCAGGGGTTATCCTTGCCCCCTGGCTGTGCAACAGCCCTGTCTACTGTTTTGAGCTGGAGAAAGTTCCTTCCTCGATATTCAGGGTCCTGGAACATGATATTCCAGAAAGCACCATGAGAGAGAGCAGCCTGCATCAGTACTTTACAGTGCCCCACAGGTACCGGTCGGAACCACTTGGACCCAGTCAGAACCAATCGGAACTGGTCGGAACTGGTCGGAATCCGGTCAGAATTTCTCATAATGTACTTAATCAGTGTATAATACAATACTTAGTCAGCATTACATAATAATTGCTTACATAAGCTTATAAATAATATATTGAAATCACATGATATAGTCTGCTTAGTCAGTATTACATAA
>JANCIO010000586.1:0-13907 GCA_027604855.1 Psilocybe subaeruginosa
CCTTGCCCTTGCCCTTGCCCTTGCCCTTGCCCTTGCCCTTGCCCTTGCCCTTGCCCTTGCCCTTGCCCTTGCCCTTGTCAGGGTTGTTCTTGCCTACATCTGGGTCCTTGCCCTCATCATTGTCTGGGTCCTTGTTATTGCAGTCACAGTCATCCAGGTTCGGGTCCACATTGTCGCTGTCATCATTGTTGTTGTTGGCGTGGCCATCACAGTTGTTGACATCCTCTGTCATGTCAGGTTGGCTGTGGCCTGGCTCCAACTGACAAGGTGGTGGTGGTAGTAGTTGGAAGAAAAAGTGGGGTCTGATGTGTCATGTGCATGTTGTTGATTGGCTCGTGCTGAGAAATGCCAAGAAATGGGCAGTGTCAGTATATATTTAACTAATGTTTTATTTCATCTAAGCCTGTATAGCTTAGTCAGTTTATTGTCCACGTTCAGTGTTCTCCAGTTGCCTGAGTTCAATTCTTTTAGATGAATTTTATTTTTTTACACTAGTATATAATATAATATAATATAATAAAAATACTGGGACACTATTCCACTTGGATTCCACCCTATTCCATTGGACTGAACCTATGTTGGACCAAACCCAATGCAATATATGGTATTCCAGTTGGATTCCAGTTGGATTCCATATAGATTCCAGCTATTCAATTGAAATGAAACTGGAATATTCCATTTGGAATGGCCTGTCAGGGCAACACTAAAATCAGTGTAACAAAGCCACCAACAAAGACAAGCAAGAGAGTAAAAGCAGAGGATGAGGAGAGAGCAGAGGATAGACTTATGAGGAATCAATGATCTGAAGGTTCACACCAATGATAGTGGAAATCCTAAGAGATTGAAGCTGGGGATCTACCTACAAAAAATGCAGTATTTATATTACTCTAGAGGTGACTGACTAAGCAAGGTTCTATGATGAGTAATAAAAAAGACCATGATGAATAATAAAGAAAGCAATAATGAGTAATAAAGCTCATGATGAGTAATAAAAGGAATGATGATGGAAACTTCTGGAATGATCAAAATATTAAGAAAGATAAAAGATATGATGAATGATGAATGATAAGATAAAAGATAAAAAATAATCAAGTGATGAAAATAGAAGTAAATAGGGGAAACCCTGACATCACCCCCTCTTTAAAGCACATTTCCCACAATGTGCTTGGTATCTGGAGATATTGGACTCAAACAAGAGTTGTGATGCCATTGAAGTTTAGAAGTGAAGAGATTTTGCCTTTGGTATTGCTTTCATCATCAGGCTTGGTGAGAGTTTCTTCTTCATCTCCTTGATCTGCAGTTGATAAACTTCACTCTGTTGTTGTGCCAACCATAGAGCTACCCTTCTCCCCTCACAATGTGCTTCTTTTTCTAACTCCAGTGAATGCATGAGTTCATCATCAAGTTTTTTGAGTGCCTTTTGAAGTTCATCTTGTGGGTTAGGGGGTTCAGATGTGACAGGGGGGATGTTTTCAGATGCAGTCAGTGAAAAGAATGTAGATTTGATGCATTTGATGGAGAATAAGTGTGGGATTGTTGATTGGGTTTGGGAGTGATGAGGTGGTTGTCTTTTAAAAGTTGTGATGTGTTAAGTAGAATTTTGTTTTCATCTTGGTTCCCATGTTTTTTTGATGAAATGAAACTCCAACATCACCCCCTCCTTTCCCACAATGGTGCTTAACTATGGTCTAGTTTAGAAGGTTTTAAAAGTAGAATAGGAATAGTAAAATTTTCAAAAGGCACAAAAGAAAGTCTATCAAAAGTAAGGGCAGAAATCCTTCTAGGTGCAGCCAGATGTCTAGTATGGAATTCTTTGATTGGTCTAGAGGCCCCTTTGAGATTATCTGCAGGCTCCCAAGTACTTTCTTCATTTGGATAAATTTTCCACTTGACCAAATACTGCAGCTTGCCTCTATAAAGTCTACTGTCCTTGATAATTTCAACTTTCCATTCTGGATTATCTCCAGTAATAACGGGAGGAGGTCTAGAAGGAGGTTTTCTTCCAGAAATGGTATCAGAATGACAAGGTAGGAGTTTTACAGTGTTAAATACTGAACGGATCTTCCTGCTAGAAGGTAGCTTAAGTTCATAAGCATTTGGGCCAATAATCTTAGTGACTTTGTAAGGCCTATATCTTCTATCATCTAGCTTGCATCACTCAATGAGGTCCATGCAAGTTTGTGCAGGTCCATGAAACAGGTGCACAGACATGGCACGGACACCGCAGCCTTTTCTCTTTGCCCATATTAGATGCCTATTTTTCTTACAGAAAAAATTCTATATCTTCCCGATTCTGCAGTTGTGAACTAAGTAAGCAACTAAGAATGTAGTTGTCAAATATTTATATTGCCCCTCTGTTCCCAACAGAGAGAAATTGAAAGGAGGAGGATTCTCATCATCAGCTAATGTTCTTCAATATGCACAGGAGGCAAGGGAGAGATATGAGGTGCAAGTGCATGTCTTACATGTGATCAATTATTTGATATCCAGATCATGGTTTGTTAGCAGGCAGCTGAAAGGCTGCTGTGTGCGACAAGCCTCACTGATGTAAGGGAGCTTAAGGGAATCCTGGAAAGACAGGACAAGAGGGTCTTTGTTTGTTGTGGTAAGAGACCCAGCTACGATACATAAAAATGTATAACCATGTACCTTCATTCATTGTGGTAAAAGACAAGGAACAAAGATATGAAAATGAGAAAATTGTGTGTCAGAGTCAGATGATGGTCGATTGAAAGTGTGTGACCTCAGTTGTGTACAAGGTTACTACACCTAGGGGGTAAGACAAGGGAAGGCCAGGCTTACAGTAGCGCATAGACGAGTATAGAGAGATCCACAGTGCAAATTCAAACATAATATCCAAACAGCAGGATATTTAGTACTGTGGTCATCACAAATAGAGCTAAGGTGCTGACTCTGGCTTTGAATCCAGTCTCACATGGATGGATACATCAGCAAATGCTCATCTGTCTGGATGGTCTAAAGCCAGAACCTCCAGACAGAATCAGTCCTTCAGGATATGTGTGGCGACATAATGATGGTCCCAAAGTTATATGTACCATAACTTTATTAGAGTGCCATATCTTGAGCATGGAACCATATCTAGTTGCTGGTTTTATGCCAAGTCAGAACATATCAGATTTCAGAGTGTACTAGAGATTTTTAGATGTTTCATAAAAATTTCACGGATTATACACCCAGACATTCAGATGTAGTTAAATTGATATAGTAAATACAATCAGTTTCGCATTTATAATCCTTCTACATACTACTAGACATCTCCCTCGATGTCTGATGATAGGCAAACTATATCAACAGGATCATCCATGACACTACCATCGCTTCCTGCCATATACATGTCACCAAGGCTGCCTACAACTGCCTTTGAGACATCCCAAATATCCTGCTAGACACGGTCTGAAAGCCTTTGGATAAGCTTGTAGTGAGACACTGCTCGAATTGCCCATGGAGCCCTAACAAAACACCTTTTTGTTTCTTTATCAGGTCCTGATCCCGTGTGCCAAAGCTTTAAAGCACACTTATGCTAATACACAAATTAAACTGTAAGTAACTGACAAGATATAATAGAGGGAACCTTACCACAGCAGCACAAAGTGCTAAAGCACCTGCAGGATGCCCATAACAGTCATCAGTTTTGGTTATGATTTGAAAGTGCACAATGTAGACTTCAATGATTGCATCGGATTGATAGGCACCCAACTCTATGTGGGAAATAAATACAACAGAGATTAGCTTAATGTTTTCACATATATGAAGACAGACACATACCTTTGTTTTGGATTGCGATAGATGTAAGACAAATCAGAGAGCTGACTTTCAACATATGCTTTTTGTCCAGTCTTTGAACTCTTGTATAGTTCAGCCAAAAATATTTCCCCCAAATGCTTGAGAGCTTGTTTTCCAATAGAACTCTGCCATGTTTGGATTTCTGTATTGGCCTGCAAAGAATGTGAGCCATGCATGATACAATCTGAAAAAAATACACACCACAGATATCACTGCATCATCTATGGGTATTTCTGGAAACTCTTGCTTCCAGCTATCTTCAATGATTGCATGTAAATCTGGGTGGGAGTTTACCCCAAATAGCTCCTCCATGGTACTGGCCCAGTCAATAATTACAGGTATAACTGAATCCTGCCATCGTTGAAGATCCTGGGTGTGATTTTGAAATGGCAGATGTCTGTTCTTGTATCAGGGTTTAGCCTTGTGTTGAGCAGCAGCACTTTGCTTGACAGCTAAGATATTGACCTTGGCCAGTTTGATGCCCATCTGTATTGGGAATGTCAAATTGTCGGAATGTTAAGGTAACAATAAGTGGACTTGCCAATTTTGTACCTCTGTGGTGCTCCTTTCTCCTGACTCCTGCTGTACCTGTGTGTTGAACTACATCCTCATTCTCCTCTCTGTTATGACCTAATGACCTATGCTCAGTATTTCTTGCATCAGCCAGGCCTTCTGAATTGGATTGATTTAATACTGTCTTGAGGCCACTGGACTTGACTGGTGGATGTTCAGAAGAAGAAATATTGGCTTGCTTCAACCAGTCTGGAAGAAGGCCTTCTGGGACTGTGGACCTTGCAGATGACCTGGGCCATGTGGCATCAGTCTTCGATGTGTGCAAACAAGTGACAAGCAGTTGACTCACTTTTGATTTCTACCACCATTCTGATTTCCTCTTTCTCTGCTGTTTGCAGACCCTTCTTCAAGCAAAACAATGTCAGGCTGTGTATATTGAGTAGCCTTTGTCTGATGAAGGGCTTAGAACTCACTCTGCAGAGTGCTGGAGGACTGGAAGTACACAGAATGATGAGTGCTAATAAAATTGACATTGTCAGAGAGCTGGCCTTTTTCTTTGTCTTTTTCAGTGGTTTTGTGGTATGGTCTATACAGAGGTCTTCCTCAGCATCCTCCACCTCAAAATCTGGTGTCAGGTCCTCATTTTCATCATATTCTGAGTCTGTTCCAGGCTCAGCCTACAATGCTCTATGGTAAGCAGATTGAAGAGTTATGCATAGTGTGGAGGAGATTGGCGACGTGCTTGTAGAACTGAGCTAAGTCAGAATTACCCCTGCCAATGGACGTCAGCTGCATAATGCAGTCCAATCACAAACAGTAGAACAGGATCATGGCGAGTTTCATTACTGATTTTATTTCAATTTCCATTATCTTTTTCATTTCTCACAGTTTGGCTTCTTTATTTTCTTTTACTACATACCTGTCAGTCGAGTGGACAAGGACGGACGCTGCTGTGTTGATCCCCTGCAAGAGGGGCAATGCCACAACGTAGTTGAGGGGCTATGACGGGGAATGCCCTTGAGCAAGGCAGAGCTGTATGTGCGCATCTGCACTCCTGAAAGCCATCGGCATGCTCACGCTTCATCCTTCAACCACTTGATCTGAGCTTTTTCTTTTTAAACATTTGAAACAGATATTAGTTTACAAATTTGCACTCGGAAGGGCATCCAGCAGCATAAGAGAACACGTGCACTTGGACTCGTATATACAGACAAAATATAGAGCGGAATCCCTAGTGAATTGACCCCCACTTTACTCTGATAAAAACTGCACCTGTGCCCTTTGAGCCACACCGTGATCAAGCCTTCTGCACTATCAAATATCCTGATCTTAATCCGCTTCGACAACTGTAGTCCTCTCCCCAGGAAAGATTTATCTCTTCCACAATAGAAAAAAAATACCATTCTAATCTGTCTTCTTTCTTCAGCTGCATTGTGTCTTTGCTCATAGAATTCTTGCAGCTGTTTTAGGTCTTCATCACTGTTTTCATTTCCATCATTGCCGGCCTGGTCAAAATCAGAAGTACCCAGCTGCCTACCATCCCAGTCAGTGTCAATAGTGAAAAAAGGTGGGAGCTCTGTAGATGTATCAGTGTCAAGTTCCTCCTCAACTTCACCTTTTCTAGCCAGTGCAAGTTCTTTGTCACAAATTTCGCTTTGATAAGCAGCTGCTGTTTGAAAATCTGGATGCTCAACTGCACAGGAGGGAAGCTGGGAATTTTGAACAGCATCTTCAACAAGAGCAATGCGGCTTGCACTTAGCTGACAGGCTTCTACAGTTGTGTGAATTTTTTTTGCATTTTCTTTGTCTTTCAACTGCATTTTCTCTGCTACTGCTTGTTTTTTTTCCGAGGCTGACACCACCACTTGTGCTCTAGATCACTTGATGGGAGGGCCTCTGGGAGGTTCCTGGCTAGACCTAGTTTTGCGTTTGCCTGAGTTGGACATTTGGCTGAGTGGAATATGGATAATGGAGGATGCATTGAACAAAATTTTGAATAGTAAGTCACATTGTCATGCCTTTGTCATCACTACACTGATCAACTCTACTTTGCTCAGATTATTTTGCTTACAATCCACCACATACTCAATGCCTTGCAGTGCACAATATTCAAATATTCTGTGTAACCTTCCCTGTCCATACAAAGGTTGCTCACACACATTCCGATCAGAGTCTGGCTGCACAAATCATGTTGGTGCTGTTCATTTGCCTAAAGAACAACACCAGCATCGTCAGCCCCCCAGTTTTTCACCTTCACCCTTGCCACCACCTCAAATTTTGTCACCACCTGTATCTTCTCAACCACAATCTCCTCAACCATCTACCTCTGAAACACAGCAGACACAACATTGTAACCAAGTGTATCACCTATTTATAAATAGTCAGTCACTTTTTTATATTATTGTGGAGTGCCAGTGAGTTTACATTACAAGCATATATAGGTTGTCCTTGTGATTCTACAGTGAATTTCTGCCTGTTGGGGCTCCTGCTCCTGAGTGGCCAACACTTTCAAATGATGATTGGTCTCCCTTCAGTGACAAGCTGCAATTTCAGGTGGCTGACTTTCTTTATCAACATGAGGAAATGTCACAAAGGAATATTGATTACCTGTTGGAGCTGTGGGCTTTATCTCTAATGAAGTATGGCTTGATGGGACCATTTGAAAATTATCAGCACATATATAATACTATTGATAAAATTGAAAAAGGTATGTAAGTTTTATTTGTAACACTTCCAAATCTGCAACTTAACAAAGCTTAGGAGATGCACCATGGCAGTGCATGCACACTGTGGTCAAAGAAAATCTGTCTAGTAATGCTCCTCATTACTTGAAGCAATCATATGAGATCTGGTATTGTGATCCATGTGGAGTTATACAAAATATGTTGTCGAATCCAGACTTTTCCAAAGAATTTGACCCAGCACCCTATGTTGAGCTTTGTCATGGAAAGCGGCACTGGTCTGACTTCATGTCAGGAAATTTTACCTGGCGTCAATGTGTAAGTGTACTCTAAAACTCTTCGTGATCTCTAACTAACATTTTCTTCAAAATATAGGACCAGATTCATACCAAGAACCCCCAGGCTAACGATGGAGCTATGTTTGTGGCAGTTATCTGTGGGACAGACAAACAACTGTTAGTGTTGGGACAGGAGATATTGAGTATCATCCAATGTATCTCTCCATTGGAAATGTCCACAATTCTGTCCAACATGCACATTGAAATGCTGTTGTACCAATTGGCTTTCTTGCTATTCCCAAAAGTAAGCCATTACATTCTGTTTATGTATCTAGATTTTTGTCTAAAGACCTGGGCTTAGGTGAGCGCAAACATGATAAAGATGTTGGCTTTTGCAAATTCAAACAAAAACTGTACCACACAACGATATCAGCTATTTTCATGTTGCTCAAACCAGCTATGTCAACACCAGTTGCTCTTTTGTGTCTGGATGGATACTACCAGCATGTAATCCTTGGATTAGGACCCTTTATTCCAGATTACCCTGAGCAGGTATTGCTTGCTGGCACAGTGAATGGATGGTGTTCTCAGTATGTTGGAAAGACATAGCTACTTGGCTATTTTTGGCTCATATATTGATTTTCTACTCAGCTGTACAGCTCAACACAAAAATATTGATGGAGTTGGTGGGCTTTGATGCCACCAGCTCACAGATGCACTGCCTCAAAAATTTTCTTCTATGGTCCTGTCAGATGAATATGGTGTTGATGTTGATGTTGTTCCCTTTACTCATGACTTTCCTCGTGCTGATATATGTACATGAGTTACTTCCCTCCAACCTTCTTCATCAGGTTGTAAAAGAAACATTTAAGGATCATCTTGTTGAATGGGTAGGAGATTACATTGCACTGACACATGAACCTGCTGAGGCAGCAATGGATAAAATTGATTGACAGTAAGTTTTACTATATTACCAAGCAGTGAGAAGGCCTAACATATGTTATTTGCAGACTTGCAGCAACACCACCATTCTCATGCCTTCATTGGTTCAAGCAAGGTCATTGCTTTACTCAGTGGACTGGTGATGATTCCAAGGCATTGATGAAGGTATATTTGTTTTAATTCATTCTTTTTCAGTGCATATAAATATTTTTGTTATCCAGATATACCTCCCTGCTATTCATGGTTTGCTACCACCTCATGCTGTCAAGTGTATCGGGGTATTTTTGGACTTCTGTTACCTTGCTCAAAGGTCTGATTTTGACCTAAAAACTCTTGATGCACTTGATGATACCCTTCATAGATTTCATACATACCGTGAGGTCTTCTGATCCTCCAGTGTTTGTGAAAGGTTTTCTTTACCTTGCCAACACTCACTTGTTCATTATCACACCAATATTGAAGATTTTGGTACACCAAATGGCTTATGCTCATCTATTACTGAACCATGACATATAACAGCTGTGAAAAAACCCTGGCATCAGTCCAATCACTATGAGGCCCTTGGCCAAATGCTGATGACAAATCAGCAACTTGATAAGCTCAATGCCGCTTGGACTGATTTTATTGAATATGGCATGCTCCCACCGCAGAGGCCACCTCCTTTCAATTCTGAACCAAATGATGATGATGATGATGATGGTCCTACTGATGAGAATGTTATAGCAGATGTTTGTTTAGCATGCACACATGGTAAGCAATTTATAACATTATACCTTGATGTCAGTGCTTATTAATCTTCAGCTTGATGTTATTCATCTGACTTATATCACCTGGTGGAATATATCAAGGAGCCAACATTACCCAATCTTATCTGTGCCTTTCTTCTAGACCAGATGCAAGGCAGTAGCAGCTCAGTGGCATCCATCACATTTGACTCTGATGATGAGACTGACATGCTCCATGGAATATCTCATATCCATGTTTTTCACTCTGCAGTTGCCACATTTTATGCACTGAGTGATCTATCTGGTCTTCATGGGATGCACACAGAGTGTATACGTTCCACTCCTTTGTAGCAGAATAAGGGACCTCACCGTGATTGTGCTTTTGTGGTAGAAGACCAAAGTCAGAGAGGTTTTCGTGGGATGAGTGTTGTGCGGGTCAAGCTTTTCTTTTCTTTCTTTTATGAGGGAGAAGAGTATATGTGTGCTTTGGTCCAATGGTTCAAAAAGGTAGGACGGAAGCCAGAGGACCAAATTGGGATGGGGGTTGTTGAGCCAGAGAAGTTGACAATGGTGGTACACTTCGATACAATGCTTCATGGTGCTCCTTTGATTCCTGTCTATGGTCAAGGACATTTACCTGTAAAATTTAGTTATACATGGTCCCTTGATGCATTTAAAGCTTTCTTTGTAAATAAATATGCAGACTATCATGCAAATGAAATTGCCTTTTAGTTCATTCAAACAAAATTAAGGGTTAAAAATCATGAATATGAGATTGAGATACAATACAATTAGAAGTACTTAGTCAAGTATAAAATATCTCGAGCACTATTTATCTTGTTCTTGAGCATCTCTATTCTTTCATATGCTCCATTGCCTGTTGTGATGGTCCTCAAATATTTGATTTCCTGCTCAGCTACAAAAAGCTTGTGCTCCAACCAGTTAATCTCAGCTCTGGCCTGCCTTTCTTGAATGCACGATTGGTCCAGCATACATGATATTAGTGAGGGCTGTGGATCTGGAGAAAAAGGATCATTTGATTGTTCTCAGTCTCGGTGTTGTACATGATTTTGGTGAGCACTGGTTGAATCTGGGGTTTTCTAAAATAGAATGTGTCATTATTACTTCAAAAATCAATGGTCTTTGAACTCACTGCAACAGGCCCTCTTACCATAATTCAACGCCTCTTTGTCCCAGGAGTTGCCAATTGAAGGTCTAGAACCCATTCAGATAGAGGTTGATTGGTGTCTTCCTCATCCTAAGATATAACAAGTGCACTTTAAGTACAGCTGGAATGTTTTAATCAAACTTACCTCTCCATGTATCGAGCTTGGAATCCAGAATTTGAGGTCTTTTTCAAGAGAATACTCTGCATTTAGAGGCTGAAGAGCTTTCTCTGTCAATGCAGTAGTATCCTGGGAAATAACCCCAGAAATTTGGGAGTTGGAACTAACCAGAAATGATTCAGGCTGACTCCGAGAGCCATTCAGATTTTGGACTGACTCCAGCAAGTCCTGAGAGTCAGAGTCTAAAACTAGCGACACAATGTCTGCAACTTCGATTTGGGAAAGCTGGGTGTTGGGATTGGGATGTTCACTGAGAGTGGGAGCAGGAGAGCAGAGTCCCAAAAATTTTAAGCTGGCCATTTAGTAGAGATGGCATAGAGAAATAAGACACAGTCAAACATGCTCACAATTTTTGCTCACAATTTTTGCTCCCCAAGTCTCATTCAAACTCCTACACATTATGTGACCACTGACCAGTCCAGCGTCTACATGCACATACTTAATGATGTAAACTTTCCAGCCAGTCACACTTGCAAGCTCTAGTCACATAGCATCACAGGAGCACATGATCAAGCAAGGAGCGAGCTCATGAGCGGACTGGGCCATCTTGGGCTCATTTTGGGTGATGGCCATTTCCCCCCCCAATCTTGATGTGTTGACTTTGTCAAAAAAAGGTGGCCACACCTCAAAAAAAGTGCTCAAATTGAGTATACATAATACCATTTTTTTTTGCATTTTGGATTGAATGAAATAGTTTCTAAAAGGGTAATTTTTTTTTTCAAAAACTTGGTAAATATTGACTGTACTGCAGTGTAGCTACTTTGGGGTATTACTAAATGATGACTTGAAGTCATCATATGGTGTTGGTGCAAACTCCATTGAGGCTTTTTCTCATGTTCGTCGTGTACAAGGTGCTGTGAGATGGTGCTGACAACGCTGGAGCAACTGTATGAGCAAGTTTGGATGGGGACTCTGAGTGAGGATAGTGAGGGAGAAGATGCTTTTGATGTTGAATAAGGATGTCGTTCAGCAATGGGCGTGGTTTTGATGTTTGACATGGAGCTCCTCACACACAGGCCTGTCAACAACAACCAAGTCCATCATAAATTTTTGAAAAAAGTTATATACTGAAATTGACTTAAAATTCAATATAAATAACTTTATATATATATACTTTTAACACTTTTTTTCTGACTTTGAGACACTTCACTAAGTAAGCACAACAAGATTTGGAGGGCTCCACCAAAAGTGGCCCGAGATGGACCAGCCGGCTACGTGAGTTGTCGAGTTTACTCTCACAAACCACATGCACTTTAGTGATAGCACGTGTCGCATAGCCGGATGGGGACGAGCCTATTAATGATGTTCTGGCAAGCCTTGAGTGATCTAATATATATATATATTCTGGTGCTGTCTAATTGCTGTCTAACAAAAAATCTCATTTATGGCAGGTAAGCCACCACACCTCTATACTAGCTAGACATACCCAGACCATTTACACATATTGACTTTTGCTGATGTAGATGGTATGCTCCAGCCCGTGTATGATGCATTGCTGTATGTGATATTTATTTATGGTTTTGAAAGTGAACAGAAGTAGGAAAGTGAAGTTGAAGTCAAAGGAAGTAAAAGGACAAAGTGTGAGAAAATGGAAGGGTGTAAAAGTTGAGGAGAGACATCAGAATGGGGGTTGAGAACAAAGTGGAAGCGAAGATGGAGGGTTGTGAGATTGAGGTCAGAGAGTGAGGCGGAGAGGTGGGCATCGAGGTCGGATCAGGATGTAACGGTAACCTACAAAAAAAACAATCACTCTCTTCACATATTTCTAAAGGATACAACGCACACACCATTAATCGCCCAAATCAAAGCCCTCAATAATCCATTCCAGCGTACCAATCCCCAACCGCTGACAAATCGTACTCTTTCATCTCCTGTACGCAACCCTCACTATCGCCATCAGCTACCTACACGCACATTCTCAATCCGCTCTGAATGCCTCTCCCCGTGCCTCCTTCCTATTGCCGTTGCACCTTGGAACCGGAGCCGACGCTGGAAAATCCCGCGCAGGATACCAGAGAGGGCACAATATATGGGTAGGATGGTGTATGGCTTGCATGTGGTGGAATAGTTATCGTGATATCCAGATAGTGTGTAGCGCGTAGCACGTAAGCCGAAGCATAGTTAAAGTGTAGGTGGAAATGTGGGAAGAATGCATAAGACTCACTGCGCGCTCAAATGTAATCAAACCCGAACGGCGGGATTTTTAGGGTGTGGTAGGTGGGTGTGGTGCGAGGGTTAAGTCAAACACGAGGATAGGGGTGCGGGTGCCGCGTCAAGTGCACAAGTATGGGTGGGTGGGCGTAGGGTGTCCTCGAGGCATCATTGAAGTGGGTTGCAGTCATATTATTTGTATGGTATTTCTTATTCTTTTTGTGTTTTCGGTGAGCATACTAGAATACAAATCCATAAATCAAAAAATAAAATCGCGATCGCAGGGGGTCACAAGTCAGTGAGGGAAAAAGAATAAACAAAGCACCCCAGAACTTGACTCAAGCACCATCCGTTGAACGGTTACGGAGGAGTGCAGGGGATATCATCGCTTTTACTCGGCACTCGGACTGTTCCATCTCCTGCATGTGGCTTTGTTCTCCCTCTTCAGTAGCTCACGCACACATCTGCAGTCCACTCCTCATACCTCTACCCGCGCCTCTCTTCCAGTTAGCAGTATAACCACTGGAACTGACGCTGTCAAGCCCCTTGCCCGCAGGTGTCATGTGGTGCTTCATGAGCAGGAGTGCAATTCTGTACGACATGGACAAGACTGCAGGACGTTGGCGTGCCGACTTGGAGACAGACAAGGGTTCAGGAGAAAGTGGTGGAGGGGAGGATCAGATGGGGCAGGCGCGTACCTGGGCGGCAGCCCACGCACAGGTCCACAATCTTCACCTTAGGTCCCGTTTAATATGGATATTAACATTAGTTTTCGACTCATTGGAATAGAACCAGATATCACCGAAAGCTTTTCACGATGCCAGCATTACGCAATGCTTCATTAGCAGAGCCGCATATAAGATAGCACGGGGTGGCGTTGACTTCGTGCTTTTGGGACAGACAAGAGTGGAGGAGGATGGGCAAGGATTAAATGGGGCCGACTGATACTCGAGCTGGTACCTGACCTTAAGCTCGGACAGGAGGAGTCCTCCCCATGCACCTCGTTCCTATCATCCTCTTCTTGACCACCTTTCTCTTGCAACGGCCTGATCACCAAACTAATACCAAGAGCCCTGAGAAACTGAATAGCAGAATAAAGTGACGTCCAGCAATTCATAGCTATCCAGAAAGGAGGATGAGGACATGGTGAGGGTATTAACTGAACGCTACTCGAATATTCAACAGCACTTTTGACGGGACACGTGAGTGATCGTTACGTAATTATTTTTCTATCACAAACGTCAAACCAAATCTGTCGTCATCGTTCACATTGTCATGCTCTATCTAGATGTACTATGTCGTCAGCACACTCTATCCAGCATTTTTATCCGGTAAGATTATCTCTCGTCCAAATATCTCCAAACCATAGGGATTGATATAGATCACAGCAAATGACCACGCATTTTGACACGGGTGTAATTTGGGTGAAATGTGAGATTTTACGAAGATTATCTTAGAATATACCTT
>JANCIO010000587.1:0-13900 GCA_027604855.1 Psilocybe subaeruginosa
GTCAACGTCAACTACACTGTTGCCAGTGGCAACAACCTGAAGGCGAACATTGTGATCGGATGCAGTGGAACTAGCAAGGTAAGCCAATGAACATTTCTCGCTGTAGATTCACCAACTTATTCAGTGAATTTTGCGCACGTGCAGAACACGGGTCGGTTATTAGTAACAATTTTGTCTGAGTCTTCGCGATGTAATGATATTGATAATTACTATGAAAACAACCACATCAGTCGGGCCATGACATTTATAATAAGTCATCAACGAGATACAAAGCATGCCAACCCTCAAATGCTACGGTATGACCCGTTTGAAAGGTGCAAGGGACTTCCACTCATTTCGAAGCGGCCATGGCAGCTATTTGGCTATTCAGGCAGAGTTTCTGTTCCGTCTAGTCTCGTTCATGAATGATATTACGCATCTCGAATATACTAACCTCATGAACAGTCGAAAATGCTAACTCCACATATCCGTCCCTTGCTTCAATTTCCACCGCTCAAAGAGAGTATCAATGGCATAGTGTATCACTGATCCAATCGTGGTCTTACCTCCTACGGCTTAACACTTTCCTGCAGAGAAATGGTACTGCACATGACTGGAAAACACAAATGGGACTCCGCGATACAATGCATGTTAGAATGCCCCTCCTCGAAGATTAAGCTCACACTGATCTTTGTCGGGAGACTATCACTCATCACTCACACAATCTACAAAGACTGACATCCCCGAGTCCAGCCAATTATTCATAACCATCATATTTATTAAATAGATGATGAACAATTCGGCAACCCTCAACTATGGGTTATACCAGCTTCCTCGATGATCAAAAGCTTACACATTGAGAAGGAGCCTGCGGAAAACGTCTTCGAATTTACTGAAGTGTTCAGAACGTGGTAATTCTTACTATTCAGAGGATATGTCTTATCGGATGCAAATAATCTCTGTTTTACTAGAAAGAATGGGATCATCGATGGGGTCCATCGGCATATATTGTTGTATTGACCCAGTATGTAACAGGAAGAGTAACACCACATGTAAAATTAACATTATGCCCGAGCAAGTGGTATAATGTACAATAGATGAGGATAACCTGAAGCGGAGCTCTATTCCAGCGCCGCTGCGAGTCTATAGTCGGAGAGGAGATAAGGCGACTCGTTCGCGAGCGTGTCATTCATACGTAAATGAATTACTTTACCAGTATGAAATATCTATATCTCGACAGAGAGGTTTGTTGGACTTATGTGTCCTCGATCTATGGTACGTAGTTTTACCGCTCACCAATTGGATTCTTGAGTGCACGCTCCAGCATTGTCGACAAGGTAAGGGAATCCTTCCATTCGAATAACGGTGCGAAAGTGAGTCAATCTCGATGTATATGCGGGAGAACTTGCAGATTGAATGCCGATTCTGAGGTATCGTCTATTTTGATAATGACGTTTTCTGGATTTGTGCGCTTCTCAGTCAACTCAGTGTCTAATATGTACCGCTTACTTACAATGTTTCCATACCAGCCCGGAATTGCGTAGGGAGAGACTCACATGCTCGAACAAACGGGCGTGGACAGTGACAAACATTGATCGTGGCTTGCTTTAGAATAGGCTGAGTTTGTACTAGCTTGATAGTGGGGGAAGGATTGCTGAATCTGTATACCATCGATCTAGTATGTACCACTAGCATCTTATGTTATGAAGAACTAGCTTCAGCATTGTCAAGTGCAAAGCCAAGGGATCCGAACAATGGGAGGCAGTGAAATCGTCAATCTCAATGGGTTGTAGTAGAACTAGGAGATGTAATCCGTGTCTGAAGGATTAACAGTGGAGATTGCTCGATATTTGTATCCTGTGCCAGCCCAGTAAGCAATATGTATGGGTAAATGAACCACAGCATTGTCGTGCGGAGAGAAGGAGACCCTGTTACTAGAAAAACGGGGCAGTATTTATCAACCTTGACTTGCGGTAGAACTTCGGATAGGATATAAATAGTGGCGCAGTTTCACAGTAGAATCATGCTAACTGTGTGGATAGAGAAATAGGTCTGTAGCGGATTCGGCTATGACTGTAGCTTTAGGTCAAACTCTTAGCAAGATGTATAAATAAGTCAGATCCCCAGCTCGTTTTTGGATGATGAAAGCGTGTGGCGTGGTCGGAGAAGTTGGTGGAGTCCATTCGACGTTCGAGTATCCCATGACTCGGACTCATAGGCGGGCTTGTATGGCAGCCCGGATCAAATCAGGAAGACACCTCTACACCGTACATTTTTCCGAGTTTAATTGTATTTTTCTTTTCCTCCGATATCTCTTTTCTTTGGACTTGATCCCCTACTTATATTTAAGAACCCGTTGCCTCCTCCTCCTGGCTTCAAGCTTCAAGCTCCAAACGCTGAACCGTCAGCGCAGTCAGCGCTTATCACATATGCGCGCGAAGCAAGTCTACCGGCTATTTTTAGTGCATGGTGTAATCTTAGCAACGTCTGCCTTCTATAATGCTTCAAAGACTGTTATACACCCTTTATTTGACCTCACCTCGATAGAATTTTTGTAGAATGATCCTACCACACACCGTGTTACTAGCACACTGATATCTAGCAGGATAGAATTCTAATAGAGTTATAACACCCGCTTAGAATGTATTTCAATACCGGCATTTTTCCTGGTCTTACATAGGATCATTGTAAGTTAAAAATACCGTGTAAAATAATTCTATGATCTCTGGATATGCAGCATAGAGTTAACCGTACTGCCTGATATAGGTGTGTTTGTTGAACAAACAGTCCTCTTTCAGAATCACTGAAAGATCCTTGATAGCCAGAAATCTGGATTTGGGAAAGTGTGCCGCACATGTGCACCATTAGGCCCGATGACTGATAGACCGGGGTGCCCATCGAGAGCTTTGGGCCAAGAAGGGCTCAATTGTATTTCTAAATCGAAGCTGTCAATGAGCCCGATGTTAATGAAAAACTATTCCACGATGACTGGACGTCTATCAATTGCCTTTGACAGTCTGACATACCATTGACACGGGCGCTTGCACAAAGATGTCTAGTCGTTTATGCTTTCCGAGCTAAATCCGGAGGCCCGATACGTTAATGAAACTTCTATTGCCGGATCTATGTGGCGCTAGCGAGGTAGCCCGAAATAGCAAAGTCAGCCATTCTAGCTTACATTCAAGATGTCTTGCTAGTCGCTGAAATTGTTCGCAGTTGGTGTATGCGAAGGTGTACGCGCACGAAATGAGAATTGAGTCGAACCAGGGAGAATACTCAGCAAAGTTCATTACATATGGATCGAGTGATTCGTACCACATAAGTTCAGTATGTTGAGCCCAATTTTAAGTATGTTACTTATTGATCACCTACTTGTATATTTGGCAACTACGTATGGGCTGTGTCCGGCATCGACTGAGTAAAATTGGTATCATTATATTACTGTATTACTGGCTATGGCCTACGAGTCTGCAAATCCTGTAACTTCATTCACAGTCGGTTCTTCTAGACCAGAATGTTACATCATTCCTTATTTGTCTTGTTCGCTTGAATTTCGACCGAATCATATATACTGGTTAGGAGGCTTTCGTTATTCGGCAGACAAAACACTAACGTGAAAGTAAGTAGTCCCTCTCTCCAGTATAAAACGTCTAAGACCGCAACACAATCTCATCAGGCCTCAGTCGTCGCTTTCAAACCAGCTAGTCTACTACATTTGCCAACTTCACAAGCAAAGTAAGGTTATTTTCCGTTGACCTAGTATTGGTCTCACCTAACATTGTTATAGAATGCCTGCCTACTCGATTGCAACCAGCACCTACCAAACCAACACCAACACGTTCTTCAGGCCCGTTGAAAAGACCATCTGGAACTTTTCCAATGGCGGCACGTGGACCCCCGACTCTGCGGGGGAGACGACGCTGACCATGGGCGGCAGTGGCACGTCCGGGATTGTGCGTTTCGCCTCTGACTCTGGCGAGAACTTTGCGGTCGTGCTCGGCGTGCACAACCTTGTCAGGTGGTGCGACATCGTTACCGACATCCCGACCACCCAGACTGCTACGACCCTTCAACCGCTCTACTACGCTGCGAACAGCGCACAGTCAGCTCAGCGCCTCAAGCAGCTCGCAGCTTGCGGTGCTACGGCTTCGAATGGGAGGACTGTCAACGTCAACTACACTGTTGCCAGTGGCAACAACCTGAAGGCGAACATTGTGATCGGATGAAGTGGAACTAGCAAGGTAAGCCAATGGACATTTCTCGCTGTAGATTCACCAACTTATTCAGTGGATTTTGTGCACGTGCAGAACACGCGTCGGTTATTAGTAACAATTTTGTCTGAGTCTTTGCAATGTAATGATATTGATAATTACTATGAAAATAACCACATCAGTCGAGCCATGACATTTATAATAAGTCATCAACGAGATACAAAGCATGTCAACCCTCAAATGCTATGGTATGATCTGTTTGAAAGGTGAAAGGGGCTTCGACTGGTTTCGAAGCGGCCATGGCAGCTATTTCGCTAATCAGGTAGTGACAGCCCACAGTCCAGCCAATTATAACTTTCATTTGTCATAAACGAACACTTGTTTATGACCATCATGCTTATTAAATAGATGAAAAACAATTCGACAATTCTCAACTACGAAGTTCATGTCGTCTTCTGGTGAATAAGGCAAGGAATCAGAAAACCCTCAAATAAACTGGCACCAGTGTCTCTACAATGACTATAAGCTCTGCAAACTTTGATTTAGAGTCGCGCGCAAGCGCAAGACCAACGCGTTCCACGTGGATGCTTCTCTTTTGAGGGTCATAGCGACTTCTTCGATGATTATAAGCTTAGACATGGGGAAGGAGCCTGCGGTGAACTTCTTCGAGAGTACTGAAGTGTTCAAAATACAGTACTTGGTACTATTTAGAGGACGCGCTTCATCGGATGCAAACAATCTCTGTTTTACTAGAAAGGGTGAGAACATCGGTGAGGTCCATCGGCATATATTATTGTATTGTCTCCGTATGCAACAGGAAGAGCAACACCACCTGTAAAATTAAGATTATGCCCGAGCAAGTGGTGTAATGTACGAAGACGGGGATAACCTAAAGGGAAGCTCTATTCTAGCGCCGGTGTGAGTCTATAGTTGAAGAGGAGATAGGGCGACTCGCTCGCTCGCGTGTCATTCATACGTAGATGAATTACTTTACGAGTATGAAATATCTATATCTCGACAGCGAGACTTAATGGGTTTGTGTATCACCAATCTAGTTTTACCGCTCGCCGATTGGATGTTTAAGTGCAAGCTCCAGCATTGCCGAGCGAGGAAAACAGACCTCTCCGCTGTAACAATGAGAGCGAATACAAATGCCAGTTGATCTCGATGAGCTTGTAGTAGAATTTGGAGATGGATACCGACTCTGAAGTATGGTCTATTTTAACAATGAGGGTTGGTCGATTCGTGCTCTTCTCCTTCGCAGCCACCTCAGCCTCCAGCATGTACCGCTTGCTTACAATGTTTCCATAACAGCCCCAGCATTGTCGAGCCAAGAGACAAGGACTCACATTCTCGAGCAACTGGGGCAGATAGCGACAAACATATCAGATCAGGAAGAATCCAACACATTCCTCCTAGTGTGATTTTACTCCAGAAGTCCGCTGTTAACCTACCGATGGAATTGTACTGCGGCATGATATTTAATATTTATTACAAATTGCCAACAGGAGTCCCGAAATTTTTATCTATATATGGTGTTTATCTACATCTATGTACTAGATTGCAACTACCGAATTTCATTGCAAAGTACCCTGCCGAAGGCGAGCAATTTCCCTTTTCCACAGGCATCCCTTTACTCTGAACTTGGCTCGCTACTCAGATCTCAGAACCCGGTACCTCCTGCTCCTCGCTTCAAGTTCCAAACGCTGGATTGACAGCGCTGTCAGCGCATACATACGCGATCGTGCAACGAGTCTACCGGCTATTTTTTAGCGGATCGGGCGATCATAGCAACGTGTGACGTCATCCCTCTTTTTGCCCCGGATTTCCGCCCGGTTCTTCTTGGCCTTCTTCTGTTGCGCGTTTTCTTCGCCGCTTTACAATTCATTACACCTACATACGCAAGCGCCCATCCAAACGACACAGAACCCATCCAAACGTAGAGCAGCCATGGATCATTGCACTGTGCGAGCGGCACCGCGTTGTAGGCCTAGCTAAAGGCTGTGACTGATTTCTCAGCTGATGACAACCATCACGAATTAAATCCAATTAAATCCAATCTCCGAATGTATCAGCATAACATACGGCGCGCGCGGCGGCCACGACTCTCGAACCAATCCTCATCACTTCGACGGCTGGCCCAGAGAAGTTTGACGTTGAAACGTTGACGTTTCTCCACAAAGAAAAACATACCTTCAACGCCTGGTGCGGTTTGTCGGTCCAAACGTCGGTCCTTGGTTCTTTCCTTTACGTTTTGATCATCGTGAGTACCCCGCCTGGTGCGCTGGAACGATGAGATGCTTTTTGTGAGTCCTTTTTTGCTCCCCCCACCAAACCGGAGAACGTTGACGTTGACGAGAACTGTCCATCCTTGACACATCACACATTCTGCTCCTGCCCCGTTCCTGTCTGATGCTTCCCCATCCCAAGATTAACGCTCTCAATAATAACGACCCTCCTCCTCTGCCTTCCTGGCCTCACCTATGCCCTAATCATTACCGTACAACCCCAGACGCTGATCGGCACACCCACCCTAGTTGCATGGAACGTCGAGGCGTCCGATGCTGACGTGCAAGTTCCGGCCGGCTCGGACCTGATTTTCGACGTGCGGTTCGTGCAGGACGTGGGGGATGTTGGGCTGGCGATTGCGAATGTGCAGCCTGCGGAGGGCGAGGATGCAGGCACGTCACTGGTCACTTTTCCTTCGGCCGGGTGAGTTCTGGTTTTTGTGCACTCTTATTACGTATCCGTTGCATGTCCTTTCTCCTTCTCCTCGTCTCCATCTTCGTATACTCTTTCTCCCCCTCAGTCCCTCTCTTTCGAGCTCCGTTTTTCCATCATGCTCGCTTATACATACCCTTCGGAGCAATCTTTTAGTTGAATCTTCTTGTTTGTTGCCTGTTTCCTGCTCCCCTCACGCTGACGCTTTCATCATCTTCACAGGACCTACACCCTCAAAGCTGTTAGCGGGTACGTCCCCCCTCCATCCCCCACTATATCATTATAGTACTAAGATTTCCTGAGGAGCCCGCGGAATACTGTTATCGGCTCAAGCAAGGAAGTCGTTGCTGTTCAACTGAATTCCACGACGAGCGCTTCCAGCACTGTGTAAGTACCACCTCTTTCCTTCCGTTTCTCCTCTCTTTCTGTTTCTTCTCTTCCTTCTTTTCTTGCCTGCCCTTCTCCATCTTTCTTTACGTCTTGCATAAGGTTTCCAAACCGGCTATGTGCATATTGCTGCTCTTAAACACACTCCCCAATGCAATTCGACATCCTATGTACAACCTTGATCGACATACGCGCTCATCGTCATGAACACATCCTCCCTACTCTCCTCTCCTGCTCTCCTCTCGTATTCCCTCTGTCTGCCTTGTCTGTCTTCCCCTTTTATTTTCTCTTTTCTCTTCATTCGCGTTGCTTCTTTCCTTTCCTTTCTCGACTGCCTCAATTATGGGCCCGTTGATCTGATGCCCCATTTCTTCCTCCTCTGTACCCCACAGCACCCCGACGCCGAGCTCGACGTCGAGCTCAGCCTCAAGCACGACTAGTCAAGGTGACCAGACGCCAACATCTTCGCCAAGGTATGCAGTTTCACGCTCTTTTCTTTAGTTCTCCGGATGCTCATTCGTTTCCGTTTCCCGCCATAAAGCCCGCAAGCCAAACTCGCATCATCTTCCAAAAACATCCCCGCCATCGTCGGCGGCACGATCGGCGGCCTGCTTCTGCTCGCGCTGCTCGCTGTCGTGTTCGTGTTCGTCGCGCGGAGGCGGAGGAGAAGGATGGAGATGGAGGCGAGGCGGAGGACGTTCCATCGGGATATGATGGTGCAGCGGAGAGGGGGAGGTGGTGGTGGTGGGGTTGGTGTGCTGGAAGGCGGTGGGGAGGGGATGCCTGCGCCTGCGCCTTTGCATGGGCCTATGACCGAGGGAGGAGGGGGCGAAAGGACAGCAATGGGAGGCGCGGAAACAACGACAACAGCGGCGCGAGCGAGCGACCTGCCGAGCGTGCTCCCCGCGCTATCGTTCTGGTCGTGGCCTGGCTCTGGCTCCTCTGGCTCTGGCTCGCGGACGCGGGACGACACGGATCTCGAAAGTCAAGGCCCAGCGCGCGGCGGTGCATATGGGAAGGACGCCGATGTCGAGCGTGGGCTGGGGAGCGGATATGTAACAGGCCTCATGGGGGGACTAGGGCTCGGATCGGCAGGGGGGCCGCAACTGGATAGGAGTATCTCAGCTTCAGCTTCAGCTTCGGGGCGAGCGCCGCCGCTGGGGACGGGGCATATCGTGCCCTCGCCCAAGGGACCGCGGGGGCCTGTCAGTACGAATGCGAAACCTACCGTTATCGGCGAGCAAGAGCAGGATCGTCAACTGCGTCTGCACCCTGCTTCTGCGAATACACCCTTGTCGCCACCACCACCTCCACCCCCACCTGCTGCTACTCTTGCTGCTGGTGTACCGCAGTCCCCAATGCCCCCGACCCCGCCCGCGAAATCTCCCTACACCTACGGAGTTCCACTCTCCCGCACACAATCCTCCAAGCCGACGCAAATCACCACGCAGATATCAACCACGACGACCGTCCTCCCCGTTACTGGGACGAGCGGCACCGCACAGGCACCAGCACCAGCACCGGCCCTCGCGCCCCTGCGTACGCGCCGGCAGGCGGAGATCGCAGCGCGGATCGCAATGCTGAGCGCGCAGATGGTGGACGTCGTGCGGGCGCAGCGCGATGCGCGCGAGGGGCGGCCGAGCGCAAACAGGTGGTCGATGCGCGAGGATGGCTCCGTCGTGCTCTCGCCTGTGTCCTCGCCCGTGTCTGGTTCTGGGTCTGGGTCCTCGTTCGCGGTGCGGTCGCCTGTGTCCCCGTCCCCAGCGACCGGGGTGCGCACCTCTACGGCGACTGCGATGACGGCGGGGACGATGAGTACGGTGAGGCAGTACGAGGCGGTGCTGGAGGAGATGCAGCGCGAGATGGTGTGGTTGCGGGATCAGGAGTATTCGGCGTGGGCGATGGGCTTGACGGATGTGTTGCCCCCAGGGCATGCGCGGTATATGACACCGTGAGGTTCTGCACGGTGTTGTTGTCGCTGAGGATTGGTTTATAGTCGAGGTGGTGTGTGCTATAAATGTTTAGTTGTAGCGCTAGCGGAATGGAGTAAACGGATTCTGTTATTCATTTTCAAGTCGAGGGCTGCTATCTTCAAAACTGTCGAATGATCTAAATTTCAATGCAACGTTGAACGTTGAAATGTTTAAGGTGGAGTATAGAACTTCTTCTGTACAGCCGTTTCCCAATCCTAATTACATTTCGTGCCCCGACTCCATTACGAGTCTAAAATCCAGTGCTAATTCTACACGAGACGAAATACTATACAAGGCAAATCTACCTAAGTAGTTCATATCCAACGAACTGTAACATTTGAACTACTTAAATGAGTCCATTAGAATGTCCGCAGAAATTTTTAAGGTCCCGATTGCTCCTGTTTGCCCTTTGCCCCTCCTCCCAATCCCAATCCCGGTTCCAAATTCCTAATCCCAACAAGTCCAGTCCGACTCCGATATAGTACATAGTACACGCAAATGATACACTAACTAGAAGCGGTAAACACTATTGTAAATAAGTAACTGTCTTCAGACTTGATAGTCCCCAGATGTCAGTGTGACATCTGCACCCGACACCTTCACATCAGCAATCGGGGTAGGCAGCGGATAGCTTGAGTAAATCGAGGCGCTAAAGTCACCTCCGATGGAATTTGCATAATAGCTACTCTTTTGAAACTGCAACTCGGATTTTGAGCCGGTTATACGAGTTACGTTCGATACGACTGTGTCGTTGGGGGCTGTAAGCGCAACCCTTGCCACCAAAATTGTTGGAGACATTCCCTGATTCCAGGGTAAACGTTATTATTCAATGTAGGATAAAAGCCACGTACTGCAGAGATGATCAGCAATATTTGCATGTAATAGTTAGCTTCATCGGCCGGAGATCCTATTAATGTGAATGACGGAATGACTGTGGTGATGGCATTGAGGAAAAGGATGAGCGAATAAACTGCGGCTGACTCGATGACCAGCACCACAATACGGCTGAATAGTTTTTTCGAAAGTGGGCAACTTTTTGAACGAAAGGCGGAGTGTATTCTATACCAAATAAGAAATGTCGTAATCACTGTAGTGCTTAGGGATGTGAGCATAGAAACGCCCGCAATGTCATTGAATACGTCGGTGATTGCATCCGTGGCGCTTTGCTGACTGTGTAATATTGAAAAAATTGTCGTTGAAAGGAAGAGACCTGCCGCGACAACATGTCAGATTTTAATAGAGCTGCTCATGCGAAATTTCATCCGAATGTAAGACTTACCCACTTCCCCAACAAAAAATATCAGAGGGACTGTAACTACCCGGTACGATTTTCCCCAGACATGATAGCATCTCCATATCTGTCGGTCGAGATTCGGAGATGAGAATGATGCGATAATCAAATTCATTGACTAACCAGCAGTCCATCGGATAAAATTATTGGACAATAGAATAGAGTTTGGTTCAGTGTCGATATCCATTGAGGACCGTCATCCAACATCGAATAAAACATGTCTTCTCTCGTGTCTCCATCGATCACGACGGACCAAGAAAGTAGGTACCATTGCACAATAAGTAGAGAAAAGCAGAACAGGTATAGCGCAGAAATTGCTGATAGAATAATGCGTCGATTCATGTTCGCGGTCTTTTTGGACACTGTAGGGAATGCTGTTGGAATGTCCCTTCGAAGTAGAAGAAAAGAACCTACGGTGAAGGTACATTGTTCCAGCATATACCAAGGTGTAGATTCCTGAAATATGTCAGCTTGTGGTATTTGTATTGGCGAAAATGCCAATGTACCCATCAGAACACTGAAAAGCATTGAGGAATTGAGAGTGGCGCTTATGACAACCTCTTGTATGTCGAGCGGAAAAGAGTCCTGTGTATCCATGAGTTCGGGAATTTTGTTCAGCTTAGTACCGAACACCTCCTTATGTACGGTTGTTAGATATAACGCTAATAGAATCGAGTGCATTTTGGTGCCAATTCCATTATAAAATCCCCGTGGACACAGGAAGGAACTACCCCGTTACTTTTGACTGCCAGAATTTCACTTCTCAAGTTGAATCTTGTTGGGTGGATACGCTCAAGGTACGCTTTGGTGGAAAGACAACCGCCTATGTTTTATGGTTCACCGATAGCACAGATATGCCTCAATTAGCTTTTGAACATAGGAAGATATTTTTATTGTTTCCAGATAGAAAGTGTGATGTCTCATATGATAGAATAAACCCACGGACACGAACATATCAGTTTGATCTACCAAGCATCAGTCAATGGGACTTCACCGTTGCTCGATATTGACGAGGTCGTTGATGATCACATGATTTTGGAATGAAGTAGGTGTAGTGAGGCGTAATGCAACGAACGATAAAATAGAAAAATAAATAGCCTGTCATTGTACCTTCCATTTCTCTTCCTGATCATATCCTTGATACCTTATCTCAAATGTCGAGAACTGACATCGACGTTCGCGAGATAGCAACAGGGACCAAAATGAAAGAAAGTATGTACCTTAACGCTATAATGAGTACTCACAGGGCATGGAGACGGAGAATCAAAGACAAATAAGCCGCGGAGCCTTCGGAGGTAGCCTGTAGATCGGGATTGGGCGATAACACAAATCTAGAAAGCAAGATGAGGAACAACAATCTCATACGCATCCGCGTGGTATATTCTATGGAGACATTGAGTATGGGCTACGATAAAGACTCATAGGTGGACTTGAGGGAGCGCAAGGACAATGAGCGGGAACGGGAGGGGCGGGAGGAGGACCGAACGGTGCGGTGTCGGCCCGAAATACCGGGACAGAGGCACACTGCCGGGGCCGGTCAGCGCGCGAAGCTTGAAGTTTTTGTCGGTGGGGTTGGGCATTGGAATCAGGCACATCGACGCTTATCCTGGAATGCGTTTGTTTTGGGGGCGGATTACATCACACTGCTGGGACCAAATAATTCACCGGAATGCAGATTCCTTGCAACACAAATTGTCGTGACACAAAGTATTATGAATTGCAGATTGATTTGTTCTCCATTAAATCTGCCATGAGCAGGACACAATAAGAATATTTGTAATACTTAAAATTCGTGATTAATCCTGCCTAATGCAGAATTTTTCCTTTTGTATTTGATCTGCATTAGCCAGATTCATAATAAAATCTAACATTCTACCAAACTATTGCCAATTGCAGAACACAATAAGAATATTAAGTTTGCAATGGATTTGGCTTATTGTAGAGCTTTATGTTCTCATTAACTTCTGCAAATATTCTGCAAATTGCAGAACATAATCATATTTCATCATTCTGCAGAGAGCAGAGAGCATCGTCTGGTGTAGGGTGCATGTCATAGGATCTGACATCAGACACCCACTATGCACTATATCATACACCCCTTGAACAGTAATTACAATGTAACTATTGCAGTATACCTCTTGTATCAAATCCCACTAGTCATACAAATGATACCCACAAAGAATTTTTTTTTACACTTCTTCAGAGTTGGATTGAAACTCGATTGTTGGGTCCAATGTTGGGTCCTATAATGTGTGCCTTACATCAGATGATGCTCTCTGCTCTCTGCAGAATGATGAAATATGATTATGTTCTGCAATTTGCAGAATATTTGCAGAAGTTAAACATCACTACCATATATATTCTGTGTCAGTACAAAGCTACAGTGGCTGACATAAGTATTGCACAGCCATGACCTTATCAAAACACACCTGCATTCCAGCACAGAAACAATTTCTATTGTTGCGGAAACTTCTGTAGCGTTCAGTACCAGACCCTACTTACGTTAGCTACATACAATAAGCTATGAGTATGTGTTGTTAAAATGTAAATAACCAAATACTGCTAAAGTACATGTGTTACTGGGACGACTGGCACCGCCCCGGCCCTCGCGCCCCTGCACACGCGCCGGCAGGTGGAGATCGCAGCGCGGATCGCAATGCTGAGCACGCAGACGGTGGACGTCGTGCAGGCACAGCGCAATGCGCCCGAACAGGTGATCGATGCGCGAGGATGGCTCAGTCGTGCTCTTGCCTGTGTCCCCGCCTGTGTCTGGGTCTGGGTCTGGGTCCTCGTTCGCGGTGCGGTCGCCTGTGTCCCCGTCTCCGGCAACGAGGGTGCGCACGTCTACGGCGACTGCAATGACGGCAGGGACGATGAGTACGACGAGGCAGTACGAGGCAGTGCTGGAGGAGATGCAGCGCAAGATGGTGTGGTTGCGGGATCAGGAGTATTCGGCGTGAGCGATGTGGCTGACGGATGTGTTGCCCCCTGGGCATGCGCGGTATATGACGTTGTGAGGTTCTGAAAAGATCCTTATTTGTTTGAGTTCAGATCCATTTGTGAGGGGGAGTAGACTCCGTCTACTTTGTGCTATAGGTTGGAGTTGGGAATGAGAAGGTTTAATATTTAATATGTTAAGATTTTTAGGGAAAAAAAAGGGACAGGAAACAATATGGAATGATGTTCACAGAGGGAGAGAAACAAATTCAGAACGTGTGAGGACGATGTGAGATGGAGGGAGCGGGTATCCAACTGCCCCTATGTTACGATCTCAAGTTAGAATCACACAGTGTGCGTAATCTAACCACCAATCGTTTACAAGAACAAGTTCAAGTTCA
>JANCIO010000588.1:0-13894 GCA_027604855.1 Psilocybe subaeruginosa
GCTCGATAGGATGAGCTGAAAGTTGGTCAGGAAACTCCTTAAATGGGATTCTATCGATTCCGATGGTTTTTAGGGCCTTCAATAAAATTTGATTTTTTTAGTTGAGTTTGATTGTCCGCGACTGTACATCTACGACAGCCATCCCATCACATGTTAAATTGCAGTAGGCCCTAAGGAAGTAATGGGATCGGCATATATTAAGACCCGAGTTTAGCTCTGTAAAACGAGCATTAGACAGAATCCCCAAATTCAGTGTTTTCATTGAGATGGACAACCAATGTATTGAATACCGCCTACGCCCTACGGACCCTAAGCTGGGTCATGATATCAAAATAATTACATGGGCTATATTTTCGGAATCACTACCCGGATCCTCGTACCTTGGAGAGATTGTACACATCATTCATCTATCTAATTGACGATTGTCGGGATTGTGAACCTCCTATTGAAACGTGGACGATTTGAGGCAGGGCGTCTAGCGTTAATGGCGCGTTAGGGGGTTATCAACATGTCTATAGCATATATTGCTGTCATGGTTATCATTATTGTAGTAAATATCGTAATATTTTTTATTTCCTTCGTTCTGATGTCATTTTATATCTCTGATTCGTAGTAACCCCTATTCCATGTCCAATTATGTTCTTTCATTAATACTCGAGCAGAACGTCGAAGCCAGTGATGACACAAAAGAAGAGTCCTCCGCAAGCTAGATTAGTCATACCTCTCATGAGCCTCCTCCCAATTTGGGTCCACGTTCTCCTCTTCCTGTCGTTGTTCGGAGTCAGAGCCTACAGTTTCTTCAATGGAATTTGCACTAAAATTGTTCGGGTTTATAAGTACAACTCTTGCTATCAGAATTGTTGGAGCCATCCCCTGGCTGTAGGTTAGCAAAAAATGATTATCAGACAGATGATTGTAACTACATACTGCAAAAATGGGCAGGGCTGCATTTGTGTAGTACCGCACATGAGATAGAGGAGATCCCAATAATACAAAAGACGGGGAGGCTACGGTGATGGCATTGACGAGAAGTGCAAGTGAATAAGCTGCGGCTGACTCAATAACCAATGTCAGAATATGGCTGAAGAGTCTTCTGGGAGGATGCCTTAAACGAGCGGCCGAGTGTATTCTAGAAATGTTGTTATAGCTGTGGTGCCTAATGACATGAATATAAGAGCACCTGAAATTTTATTGAATAGGTTGGCTTTTGCGTCACTGGGTAAGCGATTGTGTAATCCTTCTATGGCTGTCACTGCAACAAAAGACCTGTGATCACATCCATTAATAGATATGTTCATGCGTTTCATCCGTGAGGCTCACCAAATTCCGCAACGATAAGTATCAGTGGGACTAACATTACTAGGAGTGACTGTCCCAGACATGATAGCATCTGCATATCTGTCGAGATGCTGATGAGAATGATACGCTAAAAAAATGATGTTCACCAACCAGCAGGCCATCTGATACAATTAACAAGGGATAATACAGAAAGTCAGCAAGTACCCATATCTGAGGAAGGTCTCTTTCCACTGTCGAAAGAAAAATCTATGTAATCCTCCTTTCCAATGTATTCCGACTTTTTGCTATCTCGTCTTGGTTCATTCCCTTCCTCCACTTCAACGACGTCCTTGTATCTCCATATAACACACACACACACACACACACACACACTCACTCACCATACCTCATTCCATCAACCTGCCATTTTGAACACCAATGTATAAGCGCAACCTCAACAGCTCCACAGAGAAGAGGATGGGATGTGGCCAGTGGGGGACGAAGTATCCAAGCAAGAACCAAGATTGGCATAGTGGATGCCAATACTCGATACGGTGTATATAAGATGATGTATCAGCAGGCTTTGAGGGATAATATTAGGCGTGAAGCTCGGGGAACAAGGCCGCGGTCTGATCGTGAGCGATAAGAGGTCATTCGCCTCGCCGAAATTGGTGGGAACTAGGCGACTGTCGATAAAGCGAACGATCATGATACTGCAAGGAGGACAACGATAAGGAGGAAAGATTTCCCCCCTGAACTGGCAATACTTCCCTAGCCACTATCACAGCTCTTGTTAACTTCGGCATCTATGGATCTTCTGCTGGTTCTGAGGCGGCTCTTCCACTACCATCGCTCGTGTTGGCATTATTGCTCTCAACCACGCCCACGTCCTTAACAGAATATAAACCAAAATTCCTGCGAGCTTACCAGTATATCCCAAAGAAGTTTCCCGTTATGTCTGTCGCCTCGAACAACGTCGGCACAGCGTCAGCTCCGCAAACGTTGTCTGGAGGGAGTGGGTGGCCTTGCTATATGAGAATTATCTTCGTCCACCACTTTTTCTTCTTTTAAACGCCTTATACAAGACATTTTATGACGCCTCCAGTACCAACACGAATAGTATAGCCCAAATATCCCAACGAAGTAGACGATCTTCCAACACGACACCGGCGTATTAACAGCTCTCTTGCCCTTTCATCACACTTTGATGGCCAACCAAAGCCAGAGGCCGAACACTTCCATCGTCCAACTGACTCTCATAGACAGTGGGGGTGGAAGTGGCCGCGAACATGCAGCGGAAAAGGGTGGAGGAGAATGTGGCAAGTGGACTGTCGAAGGAAATGGTCTGGTTCGGTGTGCCGTGGCAGCTACGGTTCCATTACCATTTCGCTTGTACGTCTATTGCGTCATTGCTTACACGATCCTGTAGGCTTCCATTTGATCTAGGTGGAACTTGGGTTTCAGTTCGAATGCTTCATCAACGGGCTTTTGATATTTGTTCCCAACACTTGGACATCACTCTTTTCCAGGAAAGAAACGCAGGCATTATTCCATCTTCCTTCCAGTCTTTGCAATGCACGTGCGCGTTATATTTATTAACTTGATTACGGTTGTTACTAACGTGAAGATTGAAAGTATGATGTCAGTCCATCTTGACTCGTATATACGCTAGGCTGCACTTCGCTTTAATGGAAGTGATCAACCGCCTCAGCACTCACGGTTCGAGTTCCCTCGCCAAGGGATAACTTGGTTGATGTATGTAAACCGACCGATCGCCTCGACCAGCTCTTGTCTCGTCATCTACACAATCTCTTTCACTTCAAACGGCTGAGTCGCGACACCAACCTCGTATTTGGGGTTATTGGCCCCTTCCTCTTCCCCTGTGGCGGAGTCCCTACTACGACCACTGCCTTGTTGCGTCCCAAAATCCAAGCCCGATATATGTGTGATCGTTGGAGCAGTCGTGCTATCGGGACTCATAAGTGCGATTCGTGCAACCAAAATGGTCGGGGCCATACTCTAATTTGTCTATCAGAAACACGAGTGCTGTACATTGACGGAATGGCGACGCACCCCAACAATAGTCGTTATCGAATTCATATATATTCCTGCGTAAACACCCTTTGATCCCAGCTGGGAAAATGATGGGACGACTATGTCGATTGCAAGAACAAGGAGGACAATGGAGTAAATCGCAGCCGACTCGATGACTATAATCACAACGTGGTTGAAAACCTTCTTCGACCGCGAAGCAGTGGAGAGCGATGTTGTTTTGTGTACTCTGTATCCAATGAGTGAGGTCGTGAGGAGTGTGGTCCCAAGAGACATGAAGATCTGTGCACTTTGTATGTTGTTTTGGAGGGTAGCTTCTGCAGCGCTGCTTGACAAACTACCCATTAATGCACCCATGGCTATCACTGTGATGAAGAAAGCTGCAAAGATGTGTAGCAAGTCAACAGAGAAGCATCTTAAATGTAATTTATACCATGCCAACTCACCAAATTCAGCAAAGAAAAGTATTAGGGAAGCTATGATCACTCGTAGCGAGCTCCCCCATACATGATAGCACCGCCATATCTGTCATAAAACTGATGAATCCAATGCACTCCCTAGACAAGCCTCCTCCTACTGTACTGACCAACAGTGCATCTGATACTATGAACATGGAATAATAGAAGCAGTCATCGACAATAAGAACCCATGCAGGGCTAACTTGCACTGTGTAAATGAAGATTGACTGTCGGGTGTCCCCGTTGGTGACCACGGCTATGTCCAGGTAATACCAATCAATGATGAATACACCCATGCACAGGATGTACAACACCGAAATGGCTAATAGAACGATTCGGCGGTTTAGATCAGCGGATTTCTTGGACACTATTGATATTTTAGGGATTGTTAATGCCTCATTTGTCGAGGAACAGATGGAGCTTACTGTAAAGGTAAAGCGTTCCAGCGTAGACCATGGTGTATATTCCTGCTATACGTGACTCCGTGTATCTGGATTCTCGTAATTGGAGTTAAATACCTGTCAGAAAATTGAAAAGCATAGAATCATTGAGGCTCGCGCTGATAACAGCCTTTTGCACATTTACAGGAATCGGAAAGTCTGATGAAGACATGAGTTTGGAGGGTACCCACAATCTGAAATGGAGCGGATACACCGTATGTTGCGTACATTCCGAAATATATATGTCGACCAAGTGACTCACAGTTAACCTGCTATGATAGCTCCGGCAGATTGTCTATTATCTGCGATGTTCTGGATGGAATCCAGCACACCAGAACGTGGCAGACTGCCAGCTGTCATCATATGTCCTGCTGCGGGATGCGGAAGATGGCTATCGTTAAGATGAGTAATCATATCCAGACAAAGTTAGTCATAGTAGGTCTGTAGTACTCGAGCAACGAATGACAAAATCCCATTGTCATGAGCCTGAAAATGATATCTACCCATGTCTTGGATGTTAGTACTAGCTCACTTCGATAAGATTGAAACTCTGACTAGAGAATCAGCGGTGAATAAAACCATGAATAGAGTAGTGGCTGCTCCTCATCATTTGTCCCTATCAGTGTAGCTATTTTTACTCACCAAATAGATTTTCCGTGATCCTTACCAGCAGAGCGCTCGGTGACAAGGAGCGCAAAGGGTTCATAGCGGAGTCTTCCCCTTCCTCAACACGACCGTCCAGTCCAAATACCGTCCTATGGCCATAAATGTGCCGAAAATTTCAAACTCAATTCAAAATGTGGTAGCCATATCTGAGTTGTCTGGACCACCCTTTCTTCAACTTGTGGGTCTGTTAAAGTCTGCGCATCAGAGCATAATATCATCAGTCCAATAACAAGGCATCGGAAGGAAAAGGCAGACCCATTGAGTGCAAGGCGATACAGAAAAGCTGGGTGAGGAGTGGGGACATACGCGTGAGCATATACATTCATTGGGTATGTGATTGTGACCATACCAATGATATTGAGGTTACGAGATGCCGGACAGTGCATACCGGTGATTATGCAGTGCGGTGTTTAAATTGTAGGGGAGGTCAATAAACACGTGATTAAAAAGCCTAGACTGTCGTGTCGTCATCGAATGTTTTCCGTTTGTTGCCTCTTCCTTAAGTTCTACAAATCTCTGAAGCTTTCCAAGTGTACCCCAGAGTGTCATCGATCGAATGTAAAGAAACTTCGTATGCATCCTATTCTCTGGATCTCCTTCTCGCCCTCAAGAATCTTACTGATCTCCGCCAGGACTCTCAAAGAACACACTCAATTGTTGTGTCTAACCGTCAACAGCGGGTAGCCGATTATCCTTTCGCCATTATCTCCATAGGTGCACAAGGATGAATGTCATGTAGGCATATATTTTGGCTATGTCATGCTACCGATTAATATTCCGTGCTTATAGTGCATGTTTCACAATCCATCCCCATACTGACCGTAGTACCTGTCCTCCTCTACGTGGACTCAAAAACATGACCTCAGTCTCTCCATCTCACCGACGTGCTTCGCCGAGAACACGACGACATGTACATTGTCCACTTCGAATTTGCTGTCCTTGAGCCTAGATGGCCGCTCCCTTCCTGGGAGTGTAAGAGGTGGGAGGTATGGTACCGACTACAGGCTGGACATGAGCGGGAAGAGGTCATGCTGGCTGATGAAAATTTGGTTGTTATACTGATTCATCGGTAGGAAACCCGTACGTCGATTTATTTTGCTCGGTTGTACCGCTACTTATTCTTCCACAACATCAATAGTATCCGCGACCGCGTCCTCACTCTCCCTTTTGCTCTCAACGGCACCAAGCTCAGAATTCGAACCAGAAACCCGAAATTTAATAAATACATCTCACGAAGATGTTCCTCGACATATCGACATTCTTGGACAGTGCGCGGATCTCGAACACCGCGTTGAGGGATGAGAAGATTTCTTCGTGACAGGGGGGGGGGACTGTGTTGGTCAAGGTTGAGGGATGTTGTGGCTGAATATTTGAGCGAGCACTGTTAATGGATGCAGAGGAGGAACCGCGAACTCGGAATATGAACGGTGAGAGGAATTTTGTTGTGTTGAACCGCGCGAGTACCTCGATTCCAAGCATAGCTCGAATCTTGACGTCACTGGTACACCTGCTGCCTCTGGCTTTCAAGTCCACCCACAGCGTGCGCCCTCTCTCCCACCCACTCCTCCCCAAAATAATGCGGCAATCTGACTATCTTTCACGATTTCCCCCTAGCACCCGGACGTTGACTTCCCGCCATGTACATGCGCGCACACTCTATGATTGGTTGCTGAGATTCTGCTCAATCTTTTTATATATACTTAGGACCTCGCTGTCGGCCTTCACCGTCTCATCCGTCTGCTCCAGCCTCCAGCGCATGTGCATGATGAGTTAATGGATGAATGTAAATGACCACCAGGATAATCCCCCTGAGGCCATGCCACTTGATACTAGCGGTAAGGTCGCTGTGTAATGGGTGAATTTTTTCTATGGAGGGCCTATCTGGGCGTACACGGTCCTTATACATGCGTGGACGTAAATGCGTACGTTTCTATTCTCAGTTCGTCTTCTCTATAGACGTTGAGGTTATTTCCTTCTATCCTCCACCTTTGACGATTCACGAGTGCTCACGCGTAGCCTACAACAACTTAACAGGAACACATCACTACTCGTCCCTCCCAATACAGTTGAACAACATCTACATTCTCACAGCTCCCGTCATCAGCTCGCACTACACATGTACTCTCGTATATAAAAGCAGAATACGAGCGTACGACTTGTTCTCGATATGTCCCGACAGGATAAGAGAATGTACGGCTGGATGTACGATTGGGACGGGTGCTGTCGCAGGCGGAGGTGGCGGACAGGTCGTTGGCGATTGTGCACGATCATGTGTGTAGGATGGGGTTAGGAAACCGGTTCGCGGGGATGGCTCTGAGGTTGCGGCTGAAGTTGTATTCGTGGGTGAGTAGGAAAGAGAGGGATGTAGAAAGAATATGACGGGGAGGTGTGGGATGGAGAGTTCGTGGAAATGGGTGAAACACATGGACCCATAGGTCTACAACCAGTGTTGTTAAGCTGATGACCTTGAAAGTCAGATCATAATTTCGACGGATTAACGCACGACGGGAGCATTCGGAGTCGTTCAAGCTCCGCAGAGCGTCGAACACTCTTCCAGATAAGAATGCTCACTCGTTATGTCCAAGCAGGTCACTTCGACGAATAACCTCGCCTTCGACTTTCCTCCTGTACGCTTTCTCTATCCCATTTCTCTTCCCTGGACTTTACTGCTAAAGCTCCAAGCTCAAGGGTACAAGGCTTTTACAGTTAATATTCCAACTATCTGATTCATCTCTGCGTCGAACCTTCTCTTCCTTTCCCTGGTCTTGCCGGCAACACATATACTGTACACACAATCGCTCAGCTCCATTATCGTGCCATGGCCAGAATATTCATCCAGAGCACCGAATTTACACGAAGAACTTTAGAAATGGGCCCTCCAACCTTCATCGTACAGAGCTGAGACATAAACGGTTGGAGACATCGATCAAAGGTTAAAGTGCCGAATGAGCTGAATAACGGTCCTGCATGCGTTTCCTGTTAGCATCTGATACGATACAGTACACGACGAGCTTCTCAAAACAGTTCTTACATCTGCGGCCTACGAGCGGTCTGTCAAGATGGTTATAGGCATCTGCGAATGAGAGGGAGGATGTTGACCAAGGAGTGAAGTTGAAGTCGATGTTCTTTGAAAGGATGAAGACAGCTCGGGCCAGGATTAAGAGTACGGGGGGTATGATCATGTCTCATATCAGAGGTCCGTGGTCTTCTTTTCACAGTGTCGTCCATTAAGTCGATATTGCGCCACGTCGCTAAAGTCACTGCTTCGAATCTAGATTGACACCAGGTCCTCGCTGTTACTACTGCTACTCATAAACAGAGTTTATTTCTAGTATGGGATGAGGTCTGGGTATAGACACAAATGTTCTTCTGTTTCACCATCGTCTGGGCCACATTATGTCTATCCCTCTGGCTCCTCCGTCGCTTCACCCGCACCCGATAACAATACAGACAACCATGACGCAGCTATTCATGAGTCTCTCGGAATTCATAGGCGGCAGGTTGATCTATATGCGGGGTGCAGACTGACGTGCACTGAGTCCATTGACAGGAAAATGTAGAAGATGGACATTTTACTGAAGGAGAGAGAATTGCGTGCGTGTGTGCGTCGGGGGTGTTCATGTGGCTATTTTAGGTGGCGTTAATTGGTTTTGTAAAAGGGAAAGACAGAGGAATCTGATGAACTTAAATGTGAGAATGAGAATGCAGGTGCATGGGTTGGTGATAGGATTGGCACACTCAACCAATACTATCTTAAAAGCCAAGATAGTAACCAGGACTAGTATACCACGAAAGCGAGTTTCAATGACAAACAGATACACCATCGCCTTTACATTGTGCATTATACTAATAGAAGGCTATGTTATACCAAAGACGCCATTCGCTCCATAATTCCTTTTAGCTTCAACGGCCGGCGTCAGCATCATATCGTCTGTAGCCACGGCTATTCATTGCGGTCACGGCCACTCCTTTGTCGGGACTCGAATTGTAAACCGGATATAAGAGCGGTTGGGGTTAATGCAAATGTGTTGTTGGGGTTTATAAGCGCTATTCTTGCAACCAAGACGGTTGGCGCCATCCCCTGATCGCAGGTCAGAGAAGCAGGATCATCGGACAGGTAGTGAAATTTACGTACAGCAACAACAATCAGCAGTGCTTCTAGATAATACTCAGCCATACTCGAGCGAGTTCCGAATTTTGTGAATGACGGAATAATAACTGTTATGGCATCGAATAGAAGCATAAATGAGTAAGCTGCGCCTGATTCGATGACCAATATTGTAATGCTCTTGAACGATTTTCTGGATGTTGAACTACCCAATCGAGAGGCGGAATGTATTTTATACCCAATAAGACATGTTGAAATGAATGTAGTGCCCACTGATACGAACTCCAGAGCACTTGAGATATTGTGGTCTTTTTTGATATTTGCATTGCTGGGCCCTATCTCACCGATCAAGACATCGAAGTATGTGGATGTAATGAACAGAGCTGCGAAATTTAAGAAAATACGTCATTAAAACGGAAACGTTCACAAAAAAAAAGTGAACACACATAACTCCGCAACCAAAAATATCAATGGAATCGAAATTGCCCAGAATGATTGTCCCCAAACATGGTAGCATCGCCAGATCTACCAGTGTCGAAATTTCGATGAGAGTTATGCGATAATTAATGATATTGACTAACAAGTAATCCGTCGGAAATAATGAACGAAAAATAGAGAAGGAAATCAGCTAATATCCAGATCCATTGGGGGCTTTCCCCCAATGTTCCCAGAAAAATAGATTCCCGTGTATTTCCATTAATCACGTCTAGCCAAAATAGGGAGTACCATTGCAGAATAACTTCCCAGAGACAAAGCAGATACAACATTGAAATGGCTGATAGAACGATGCGACGATTGATATTCACTGGCTTTTTGAATACTTTAGGGCACCTTTTGAATTCTATGTCCCCATTAGAAAGGAAGAACTTACCGTAAAGATACACGGTCGCTCCGTATATTGTGGTGTACATCCCTAACGTACATAAATTCGTGGAGTTGATACGAACACAAGTGGAGGTTTACCCATAAGAAAATTCAAAAGCATAGAGCTGTTAAGATTGGCACTGATATAGCCTTCTTCGACGCCAATTGGAACAGAAGGGTCCGTTGTAGACATTTTAAAATGTTGTAGACTTGAGGAGATGTATTCACCGAGAACACTCTTATATATCTCGGCCTACCATCGGTTTTAGAGCTGAAGTAAATTTTGTCATCAGTAATTCTATTTGGTAGTTACCACAGATGCTGTACGAAATATATAATCAACGTCATGGATACGGCACCATAAGGAGTTTATTAAGATTAGCGATGCATAATTGGCCGAAGACTCGCTGCTCGCCTTTTCTCTCAGCCTGGAAGTAATCCAGGGTCGCTCGTTCTGACCTTGTATACGAGGTGGTATTCTTGAATTCAAAAATGCGGCTACATTGAAGTTGCCATGTTACCATCCATCATGATTTGTAGTTACTTTCGTCGTGCCATTGATGATGTCCTTCGATGATGTATGATATAGTGACACCAAAAAAATCTTTTCCCGTGCGTAGTGTGGTCATGCAAGGCAGCCGACTATGATGCGTTCGAACGCCGATATGATCAAGACATTGGGACCCAACCTCTGTTTGATCTCCACAAATGTCAGAGTCGGCGTTGGAATGTGGAGGGAAATTTCTGGTGCAGTTAGCTCGGCCGACGATGTGGCAATGTCGTTTAAACCAGTAGTATATGTACATATTTTACACCCGCAGGGTGGTTGTGGACACACGACCGTGCGATTCGATGTCTTCAAGTTACTTGAAGGTACGTACGTACTGATCCTGTGTTGGGCATCGATGTATGCCATGAGTAGGAGACCAGCTTGAGATTAATGTTTGGCGCTACAAAGTGCCGGAATATTCCGGCCTAGAATCCGAGCAGTTGTATTTTGATGTCTGTTCTATTTACGATTTGTACACTTGTGGCTTTGCCAACCATCACATTGATTACGGTCAGAGCCGTTATACGATAATATTTACTCCCGGTAATACGTGCATGCCATCAGATGAGAAAACTCTCGGAAGTAGATTGTTATTGCATCCAGAGAACAAAAAGGGACTTTATTTGGAGTTTGGACAAAATATGATATTGGTTTGTCAGTGTACCTACTACAACGCAAAATAATGCAGAATAACGCCACCTGAAACTCAGATGGAGATATACCGGATGTATGACCTTCGCGTCAATGTATGGTCTGATACGTTTCTTGAAAGTCATTACGAATCTTTACGAAGCCAAGTGAGTTCTTTTAATCTGAGAAAAGAATGCATGTGCTCTAAATGATGTCGATTACTCCCACAGTCATGTAACCGGTTTTCGGGGTAAGTACGAGTACGCTCGACTTTTGAAGACCTATTAGGTACCTACGAGGGGAGCCTAACGGCCTCTCTTTCTTCGGCGTCATTTCTCAATGACTTGATGACCTGCTCACGCGCTGGAAGGGTCTCAATTCCCAGGGTACGGATTTTACTGCTAACCCTGGTGATCACATCCAGCAAAATCATGCTCCTTATCTTCCTGCATCTTTTATCTGAAGCCGTAGTGGACTAGCTACATAACTAGACAGCTCCATTACAAGGGTCAGCACGCTCCTGTCTTACTCCTCCTATTCCTCCACCTCCACCTTTTCACATAAGCCTGAGAACATCACATAAAAGCATAGCTAGCCGTGACGCAACTCCACAGGCAACATTAGCGTTCTCACAGCGCTCTCATCCTCTCACCATACGTAGAGGCTGAGACAGGTGCTAGACATTGTTTAGAAAAACAGTGTTTCGGACCTATTACACAAAATATATGAGAAATTTGAAATATAAATACAAACCAAAATTGAACGGTGAAGACGCGACAGAGGGATTTACGTACATAATGTACACAATCGTTTGACATTATCTGATCTGAGCCTGATTGCCGCGAATGATGCCAAACTTAGCCAAATGCGGTATAGAAAAATAGAAAACGACAAAGGAAAAAGGAAATTTAATGACGAACGGATCAATCCTCACTTTGCGGTTAGTATGCACTTTAGACATGATTGTCCACACATGTGGCATCCACGCTAGACTCTCTTTCAATTCAGCCATCGAGGTCGACTCCGCATCGTCTGTGTGAATAGAGGCGTTTATTTCTCCTCCAATGGCATTCCTACTCCGGCCACTCCCTTGGTGGGACCCGAATTGTAAGCCGAATATGTGAGTGATTGGGGCAGAAGCGTCTGTGTTGTTTGGGTTTGTAAGAGCGATTCTGGCCACCAGAACTGTTGGAGCCATCCCCTGGTCATAGGATAAAAACACATGATTTATCTAACGAATAGTAGATGATACGCACCTCAACAGCAACCAGTACTGGTTGAAGATAAGAGTCGGCTTCTTCCAAGGGAGATTCTAACTCAGTGAATGACGGAACAACAGCGATGATGGCCTCAAGAAGGAGGACAAGTTAGTAAGCTGCAGCTGACTCGATGACCAAGGCCACAAATGGTTGAATAATCTTTTGGATGTTGGACCATTTAACTGGGAGGCGGTATGTACTCTGTACCCAATAAAACACGTTGTAATGAATATAGTGCCCAGTGATACAAAGTCCACAGCCCTTGTGATGTTATTGCATATTTTGACGTTTGCATTGCTGGTTGTCTGAGCAGTTAACACCTCAAAGACTGTTGATGTAATGACGAGACCTGGGATAGCATATTATTAACGAAAATATTCATGCAAAAAAATTATCTGGAAGAATCACCGAATTCCGCAACCAAATGTATCAATTTGACCGAAATTGCCCAGAACGATTGTCCCCAGATGTGGTAACATCTCCATATCTATCCAGGCACACATAGGGCAGCTACATTGTAGCGAGTGACATGGGCCGTAGAACACACACAATGTATCTGTGTGACACGGGGCCAATGAATTCTATGGAAGTTGCATACATTTTAAGGTGGTGGGAATTAATTACAAATGCTGTGGGACTGCATGCATGAGCCTATAGTTAGCACACCACGGACTGGGCTCGGCCCCGAGATGGCTGGTCAAATACCCAATGCCAATGTAGCAGTTTATGCAAATCCAACTGTTCAATGACTCAAAATACAGTATATTTGGATAATTACATGGAATTTAATGATTGCAAAAATAGTACAGCTGTGTAGTGTTAATTTATGCTTAGCAGTTGTATCAGCTCGGGCCCGATGTGGCCGATTAAATGAACTGGTGCCGATGATACAGTGCAGACAAAACTGACCATTTATTCAGGCGAAGCACTGAATATTTCTATAACTGAAGGGTGTTAAACAATGGGAATAATTGTACAGCAGTGCAGTATACATTTAATTTGAACATGGCCGATTAAATGAACTGGTGCCGATGATGCAATGTAGACAAAACCAACGATTTATTCAGTCGGAACACTGAATATTGTTATAACTGAATGAAATTAAATAATGGGAATAATTGTACAGCAGTGCAGTATACATTTAATTTATTTTCGGCAGCTGCATTAGCTCGGACCCGACATGGCCGATTAAATGAACCGGTGCCGATGATGCAGTGCAGACAAAACTGAGCATTTATTCAGTCGGAATACTGAATATTTCTATAACTGAAGTAAATCAAGTAATGGGAATAATTGTACAGAAGTGCAGTATACATTTAATTAATACTCAGCAGTTGCATTAGCTCGGGCCCGATGTGGCCGATTAAATAAACCGGTGCCGATGATGCAATGCAGACAAAACTGACCATTTATTTAGTCAGAATACTGAATATTTCTATAACTGAAGCAAATTAAATAATGGGAATAATTGTACAGCAGTGCAGTATACATATAATTGATACTCTGCAGTTGCATCAGCCCGGGCCCGATGTGGCTGATTAAATAAACCGGTGCCGATGATGCAATGCAGACAAAACTGACCATTTATT
>JANCIO010000589.1:0-13890 GCA_027604855.1 Psilocybe subaeruginosa
GGTACTCGAGACTACAAACTCACCTATGGTCATGAAACCGAGGAAATCAACCAAGAATTAAATATTTACTGTGATGCGGATTGGGCATCAGATAGAGACAGAAAATCTATCAGTGGATACATTATCAAGCTAGCTGGAGGTGCTATTGCTTGGAGTGCAAAGAAACAGAGCACAGTAGCTCCTTCAACTGCAGAAGCAGAGTACACTGCTGCTACTCACTGTGCAAAACAGATACTCTGGCACAGAGCATTATTCACAGAATTAGGAATTGATATTCCTACTACCTCAACCATATTTTCAGACAATCAAGCAGCTGTCTCAATCGCTCACCATCCAGAATTTTATTCCAAAACCAAACACATTAACATTTCCCTCCACTTTCTTTGTGATCTTTCCCAGAATGGCACACTCAATTTAGTTTATATCAATACCAGAGAAAATATAGCAGATCTATTCACCAAGGGACTATCTAGGACATTACACCAGGACCTCACATTCAAAATTGGAGTATTCTAGAGATGCCTGAGCAAGGGGGAGTGTTGGGAATGTGCTCGGACATTCCACACATTTATCTTGTAGATTCATCTTATTAATTGTCTTACTAATAATCTCTTGGCCATGGCTATGCCATACATAGAAATAATTAGACGCTGGTAGAGTATTCTAGTTACAGTAGATACATGTATATAAGTAGCTGCAAATTCTACACAATAAAATTAAGTATTCCAAACATAAATTGTCAATACAGCCAAAGAATGTGACCGAGACTTCCCTATGTGGACAGAAGAACATGACTGAGCATTTAATGCAATCAAAAATCTTGTCACTAGGGCCAAATGCTTAATGGTTATCAATTATGACAATCTTGAAGGCAATATATATGTCACAACAGATGCCAGTAATCATTGTACCAGTGCAGTGTTGAGTTTTGGAAAGACATGGGAATCAGCGAGGTCTATGGCATATGATTCCTATCAGCTCAGGGATGCAGAAAAGAACTATCCCACTCATGAGAAGGAGCTCCTCACAATTGTGAAAACATTGAAGAAATGGAGGAGCAGTCTCCTTGCTGTTAAATTTGACATTTACACATATCATTGCACTCTCGAATATTTTCAAGCTCAAAAGGAAATGTCACAGCATCAAATGCGGTGGTCAATGTACATGGCAGACTTTGACTATGAAATACATTATATCCAAGGTGGAGAAAACACAGCTGCTGATGCCTTATCGAGGATGCCTGAAGACAAACCAAATCCATGACTTGCAGCATGTGCTTTAGCATATACCAAGAACCCACACCAAAGAACAGGAACACTGACTGGCGCTGTTCTGGAGATCTCAATTGACAGTGATTTTGAGAAACCAATAAAGGACAGCTACAAAATGGATCCCTTTGCTAAACAAGTACGTGAGGGAATACAGACCGGCAGTCTGATTGGAGCATGCAAAGATGATGGTCTGCTTTATCTGGGTCAATGGCTCATTATTCCACAGAATGTAAAGCTATGTGAGAAACTCTATTATCTGGCTCACGATGCACTCAGCCATTTTGGATTTGACAAATCATATGATGCACTCCATGGCTCATACTATTGGCCAAATATGTGGAAAGACCTTGAGACAGCATACATCCCTTCGTGTACTGAATGCCAACAAAACAAGGATAGAACATCAAAACCAGTAGGACCACTACATCCCCTTCCCATTCCTGACCATCATTGCACATCTGTTGCCTTGGATTTCATTGGGCTATTACCCAAAGAGAAAGACCATGACACTATACTCACAATGACATGCTGACTATGGTCCAACATCCAGATTGTGCCTACACATTCATCATAGAATACAGAAAAGATAGCACAGACAGTAGTGGACCACTGGATCTGTGAGAACGGACTGATGGAGGAATTAATCTGCGATCGTGATACAAATTTTACGTCAGAACTCTGGACAGCCATCTGCAAGATCCTGGGTGTTAAAATCAAGATGTCAACAGCCTATCACCTGGAGACCAATGGAGCGAGTGAACGTACTAATAAAACTGTCAACCAAGTGATCTGTTATTATGTCGATATCAACAAAAAAGGGTGGTTGTCCAAACTCCCTCAAATCCGGTTTGCAATGATGAACACTGTCAATATGTCAACAGGATTTTCAGGATTCCAATTGAAGATGGGCCGATCACCAAGGCTGATACTTACGCTGACACGAGCTGGTAAAGATACACAAGCTGCCAAGATTATGGCCAGGGAAATAATCAAGTGGATTGAGACAGATGTGAAAGAAGCACAAGAAGCACTTCAGGCAGCCAAGGTCTGACAAGCGGCACAGGCCAACGAATATTGGTCAGACAAGATACCTTATATGGAGGCCAGGCAACCTAGTAATGCTGTAAACAACAAATCATTGATGCAACTATAAACAGAAAGGAAAGAAAAGGGTGGCAAAGTTCATGCCAAGATTCAATGGACCATATGTGGTGGATGCCGCCTTCCCAGAACAATCAGAATATACATGAAGACTCCCAAATAACCCGAAAATGTTCCCGGGGTTCCATGCCAGTTTGTTGAAGCTGTGTGTACCCAATGACTCAGAAAAATTCCCAGACAGGGAGATGGTATGACCACCCACGGTGATCACAGAAGACATCGTAGAGGAAACAGTAGTGGAAAAGATTGTTGGCACCAGGAGACATGGCCGGGGAATGCAGTATTTAGTGAGATGAGTAGGGTTTGGAAAAGAGCATGATGAATGGCTTCCAGGGTGCATGCTTGCGGATAATGAGGTCCTGGACAAATGGGAAGCCGAAGAAGCCGAAGATAGCAAAAAAATAGATGCTCAGGCAGAAACAGAGCCTTCCTGAGATATTTTTTGATGACATAGGGAATTTTTCAAAGAGGAGAGGGGTGTAAGCCTGTTGGGCTCACGACACATCATAAGGAGCGCACCTGCGCGCATATGAACAAAGGCGAGACCTGTTGGGGTGCTCACCAAGCCTCAATTTGAGATATTGAGGCTGGAGTAGATAAAGACACAAACCTCACCTTCGTTGCAGTACACTTACCATACTCAACGAAGGTGAGTAGAGATTATATTAACATGTATTTACAATGTACTGACATGTACCATACTCAACAAAGACAGCCTTGTCCTTTCTGCCATGTCTCCTTCTGAGTGAGGCTGTCAGATGAGACAGCCTTCCATGATATCGCAAAAAAAAACGTGAATGTCAGTTGACAACAAAATGAAAGAGTCAATTTGAAAGATGACAGTGAAAAGAAAGGCAATCATGGAATTGCAGAAACAGATTTGATCAAATCAAAATTCAAAACTCAGTGCCCAGCCATCTGAGTGTACAACCATTCATTTTTCCTATTACTGGGCATACTCCCCTCCATTTCACACAGACGACCTTGTTTGCGACAGTCTACTTATCATCATGCCGCTTGTTATTTTCTGGCATATAAAACTTCCTCCCACAGAATGTTGCCTTATTCTTATATTCTTTTGCAGGAGTGTTTTGACACTGTTAGGATCAACTGCATACCTAATCATTGCCAATTGCTGGACAGGCCCCTCATAAATCTAGGATTAGGAGCTGTTAATGTGAGTAACTCCTGTTTTTCAATCAGTGGATAACTGTTACTCATTGAGTTATTTTGATGCAAGATATTTTTCTACCCCCTGTAGTCTTTGATTTAACCCCCCTTTTAATAACTACTGATTTAACCTGAATATAAAGTACTGAATTAACCCTGGTATATAAAGTCCTGAAGTAACCCTGGTTTTGAACTACTGATCTAACTGGGATGTATCTACTGATTTAACCCTGCTTTTGTTGTACTGATCTAACCCCCATTAGGTCCCTGGCTATGGTCAGGGTGCCCAGCGGAAAGAACACGAAATGGCCAAAACCTCAAAGAAGAAGCCAGCTGAGGTGGCCCACCTGACAAGACAAGGACACTGTTATGGACACTTTATTTTCTTTTTCTTTTCCTTTCTCTTTTCTTTTCTTTTCCCTTTTCTTTGTCATCTGTCACATCATTGATACATCATTGTATGTTCTGATGAACTTTGCTTTCCATCATATCTATGAAACTCCATCATATCTTTGATGGACTTTCACTTCTATCTTTTATGATACATCTTTCGATGAACGCTTGATCTGTTTCCTCTATTCTTATATACATCTGCTGATGAACATTCAAACTTGTTTCAACTTGCTGTGCGGTTCATAGTATTTATACCAGGAAGGATCCACTGTATTCTTTAGCTAGTTCTTGAGAATCTAACCTCCTCTTACTTGACACTGCTTGGAACTCGCTGTTCGTGACTACTTGACTGTTGGCTTTATCCACGCACGTGAATATAAGCTTGAAGTTGTAACAAAAGTCCTGCACATAGTCAACAGTGCTTGGGATCGTGGCATTGGTCTATGCATAGAATCACTTGCAGGGGTCATTGCGGTAAGTCCTTTTCTGTAACATATTTAATTGTTCTCTTTGTCTAATCCTTATAATTAGCCTGATCAATTTTATCTACACCATCCTACACTCAATATACTCCTGCACTTTAAGCGAGAAACTCTGTTTTTTTTTGTTTGGATGAAGGAAACAGAATTCTTGCGCTCTTGTGTTCGATCTCCCGGGCGCTCTTCAAAATATGCTGTTTTGTTCTCAATTGTGACTGAGGGCCAGACACATGGATTGGCCCTATCATATATGCTTTTCCGCTTCATGGAGGAAAACATCTGCCAATCCAATTATCATGTCTTCAAGATTACTGCTGTAATGTACTGCTTTTACACAAAAGGGATCGTTGGGGTCATGTTTTTTAATTCTCCCTTCCGATGGGCATTCACACAAGCTACGAGACTGGCCATCCAATTCACAGACGGCTTTGCCATGGTTCACAGTCATCCTATTTTGGTATGGTTTTCTACTGAAAATGTAAACTATGCTATTCAACAATTGGATCTGACTCAAATGGCAAGGCATTTGGTTGTGGCTGCAAGGTGACTACTTTCTCTTCTGTATTTGCCAAATATATTAACCTAATTACAACAAAGAGAACTTGCCTAGATATAGATGCATGGACTGTGCCTGTGTCGTTTTTGTTGCTCCACGTTTGGTTGCTACATCTGGATGTAATTGTTCTACCAAGTACTGATATTGTTTTCCTTATTTGTAATTATATTGGTTGTACCGTTTAGTAGATAATTAATTGTTCGTCAATGCCATTCTGTGTTTATGTTTATCTTTTGTTTGGAGAACAAGAAATATATAGGCGTTTAGAATGTATATTTGTCATCTCTTGACCAATAACATTTGCCATCCTTTTAAAATAAAGTTGTGGTACAATGTCCATTGTATATACTGTTTCCTACAATTGTACAGACATTCCTCCCATACTCATGCCTGATCTTGAACATTCACAAGTATCACGATGGTCCATTGGCCCAATTTCAACTCCAAAATTAATATGGGTGCTATACGAGGCGGTCGTGTTCACAAATGCAATATGTGCAATATCCCTTTACTCACCAGAGAAGTTCCTGGATTTTGCTGCGGTCCTGGAGGTTCAAAGTTCCATGAAGTCAGACCTTTACCACCACTTCCAGAAGCATACAATGTATTTCTGAATAATCCTGACATTTCCAGTAAAAGTCGGGTGCTTAATCTCATCTTCTCTTTTGCTTCCCTCGAAACAACACATCCATTTCCCAACTTAACAGGCCCTCCATTCTTTATTGCCATTCAGGGAAAAATTTATCATCATGTCCGACCAAATCATAAGAGTTCAGCAGTTTGATGGCTTCTTCATGATGGATTTATGGTGGAGAAGGCCCCTCATGAATCCATATCTGCTGCTATTCCGAACTTTTGGAAAGATGCCCTACGAGCAGCTCTCATACATTCAAATCCTTTGGTGTCATCTCTTCGTAACTTGGCAGCACTCAGCCCTACTGAGTGTCCAAATGCACATATTATTATCCAGGACACTGGATCATCTTCTGAAATTGCTGCAATCATGTCTTTTGAGAACACCACCCAGTCACAAATCAAAAACCAGTGTTTGGTTCTTTCAAAAAATTCTGGATCAGCATGGAAGGTTCCCACTGTTAGCAGATTGTGGGAGCCATTAGTGTATCCCCTTTTCTTTCCTCATGGAACACTTGGATGGGGCATTATAGGAAGCGGACGGGACATCTGACACACTCTCCCAAACGATATTGATAATGATGCAGTAACAACACAGATGTGGCATTACCGAGCTAGACTTCTGCATGAACCTCGGTTTGCAATATTTGGCTGTCTAGCCAATGAATACATGGTGGACATGTTCACATGCGATTTGGAAACATGCCTGAACTATATCCGGCTTAATCAGGTTAGAATGTTGAATGAAGATGCAGCACTCATGGGCACAGACAACCTCGAACTCAATGAGAACATATATCTCCCAGCTTCATTTTTAGGATCACACCGCTGGGCATCAGAGCAAATTGCAGACTCATTGGCCATTGCTGCATTGGAAGGAAATCCAATGTTTTTTGTCACTATGACATGCAACCCTGCCTGGCCCGAAATCACTAGCCAACTTCGTTCTGGACAGTCCTTTGCAGATATTCCAAGTGTTGTGGTCCGGGTTTTCTGATGTAAACTGGCAATACTCCTTCAGACTCTCAAGTCTATGTCTATCAATGCAGGTGGCCAGGTCTATAGTGTCCATTCAGTTGAATTTCAGAAGTGAGGCCTGCCCCATGCACATATTTTGAGTAAATATGCAGCTGATTGCATTCATCCCAATGATATTGACATGGTCATTTCTGCAGCCTGAGAAATGCCATCAGATGTCGAGGATGCCGCCTTAATCAGGAAATATATGATGCATACCCATCCACGTTTGCAGGACACACCATCAAAATACTGTCAACGTGTCTCACCAGATGGTTCAAGGACCTGCCGATTCAGTTATCCCCATCCTCTGCAGCCAATCACTACAATTGATTCTGAAGGACATGTCTCTTACCGAAGGCGTAATGCAGGTGATGAAATAGTTGTTCCTCACTGCTTGCCCTTGATTCGGAAATTCAAGTGTCATATCAACTTTGAAGCAGCTAACACCTCACACATCTTCCAATATTTATTCAAATACATTCATAAAGGTAATCATTCCTTATCTCATGTTTGGGAACTACTTCTAATATGAGTTTGATAAGGGCCTGACACAGCACGATATTCAATCCGCGACAGCAACATGACAAAAAATTATGAGATCCATGATGAGATTGAAGAATATTGGAATGGGAGGTACCTATCTGCCGGGGAGGCAGCATGGAGGATTTTAGGGTTTCATGTCACAAAGAAAGACCCATCGGTAACTGCATTGCCCATACATTTACCCAATTCCAACAGGCATTATCAATACCTCTGATATAACGGTAGCGAAAGCCTATTATCTCTTCTTGATCGATATTTCTTGCGCCCAGTGGGAAACTTTGTCCACAATAGAGTACCTTGCCCTTTCGCTTCTCTGACCTATATGGAATTTTACACTTTGTTCCGCCATGCGCCATGGGATCCAGCAAACAGCGACAAGCCTAACTATTATCTTGAAAAACCCAATCATTTGCATTCACCTCGGAAGCATGTCATTCTCCGTAACCTGGCTCATAAACATATAGCTCGACTACAGACTGTTTGTCCCACAGCAGGAGATATCTTTTACCTTCGATGCATTCTGTCACATAAGCCTGTAGCTTCTTTCAATGATGCTCTCACGGTTGATGGCCAGTCTGTCTTAACATATCAGGAAGCAGCAACCAAACTAGGCCTATTTGCAGAAGAGAACGAAGCTACATCTGCTTTTTTAGAAGCAATCCAAGCACTACGAACTCCACATCAGCTCCGCTATCTTTTTATCCATCTTTTGGTCAATGACTGTATTCCAACACCACTAATCTTCTGGATCAACTTTGCAGACCATTTGTCACACAATTTCTTTTTACAACATAATCATTCAAGAGATCTGGGTCATAATCTCACACTACGGGAGCTTGGAAATCTGCTTGGCGAGTATGGAAAGACTCTGGAGCTGTATGGTTTTCCTGTAGTTGAAGTCTACAAGATGGAAGTAGCACATGAGCTCGAACACTGGGAACGACACAGAGATGCGTTAGAAAACCGTGCTGCGGAAGGCATTGATTTATTCAATGATGAACAAAGTCTGATATACAATGACATCATGCATGCTGTAATTTTTGATGCACCACTTTGCCTTTACATCGATGGAAAAGCTGGAACAGGAAAAACATTTGTGGTCTGGGCAATCTGTGATAAAGTCAGGTCGATGGGTCGCATTTGCCTTCCAATGGCCACATCAGCTTTTGCAGCACAACTATACGATGGTGGAAGGACTGTGCACGCAACTTTTAAGGTGAGCGTTATTAAGTCAGTGTTGAAAAATACGTTGTTAACTCCTATTGTTGGAATTAGGTCCCGGTCACTGATCGAAATGAAATGTTACTGTCAACAATCCAGGATGGTGACTGCCGTGCTGACCTTATAATGCAAGCATATGTTATTATCTGGGATGAAGCACCCATGGCCAATCAACCTGTGTTAACATGCGTCGATGAGACTTTACGCCGCATCATGCAAACAGATATACCATTTGGAGGGAAAATTCTGATTCTTCTGGGAGACTTTCGACAGACATGTCCGGTTGTTCAACATGGCTCAAGGCAGCAGGTATTTGAGGCGTGTTTGAAATCTTCCCCACTATGGCCACATTTCTCACAAAGATCTTTGACACGACTCATACGCAATGCGACCGATCCTGTTTTTGCAGACTTTGTCAATGAAATTGGAGACGGATATGGACCTGTAGTTCCACTCGCCGGATTCAACGTAGTCAAACAACCTGACGACATCATTTACTCGGTGTTTCCTGACAATGTGTTGCAATCTCCAGAAGAGTGTGTTCAGCGAGCAATACTTGCACCCACAAATGCGCAGGTAGACGCCTATAACAGCATCATGTTATCCAGGCTTGATGGAGAGGAGCGAACATACATTGCAGCAGACAGTCTAAAGGAGGTAGCCGAAGCGGGATTAATTCCCCCCACATCAGCGTTGGATTTTGTAACCAAAAAGACACCACCGGGACTTCCAAAGCACACACTGCAAATCAAAGTGGGTGGAGTTTATCGCCTCATGCATAATCTTAGCATTGAGCGTGGATTGGTAAAAAATGTGCGAGTCTTGGTGATGGCGATAGGTCCTCGATTGGTAACAGTCAAGCTGTTAACCCCGTTCATAAGCGCCGAGGCACTTGACAATGACGGTCCAGATCACTATATCCTGATACCAAGAATTATGTTTGAGTACACTCTACCTTCTGGCCATACACTCCAACGGCGGCAATTTCCACTGGCTCCAGCTTATGCGACTACATTTCATAGCTGCCAGGGCTTGACATTGAAACGTGTTGGAATTGAGTTGTCGACCCCGGTTTTTTCCCATGGCCAACTCTATACAGCGATATCGAGGGTTCGGACTAGACAGGACATTATATTCCGGTTATCAGAAGGTGAAACTACTACAATTAACGTAGTATACCCCGAGATTCTTGATTAGACAGGTAATTGTCAATTGTAGTAATAGTAGGAAGGCCCAAGGACCTTCAGCAATCACGGAAACTCTGTGTAAACGTGACGGAAATGATAACGAATTCCATTGCATTCCCACTTCCGAACCTCTATGAGTGTTTATCCCTTCGATGTATTCAAAAAGGCATGCCGGAGCGAAGCGAGGCGTGGCTTGTTTAGTATAAGATATCAATAGCAAAGGTCTGAGCACAGCGCAGCTGATTACACAAAGATATGTAAATTGAGGCAAAGAGAATGTAATCTCAGAACACGCAATAGTATCAGACTTAGGACACCTCTAAGATACGTTTTCCAAAGCGGTATACCTGCACAACTTGGCCGACAGTCAGAATAACCAGAAATATGATACTCGATATGTGCCATGCTTGTACTTGTTTCTGATTGAACTCCATTTCGTTCGTAGGATTTATGCGCATTATGATGACGAGTAAAGTCACGATGCAGAAGAACATCGCCCTATCAATATGGTATCGTTGTAAGCATCTGATAGTACTTGTATTCATCAGTCAAGGGACAAAGCTTACCAGGAAAACAGGGAGACTGGGAGGCATAAATATGTCCAGAAATCAACTGCTTGTCGGTTGTTGAGACCCTGGGAGGCCTTAACGGATAGTTCAGAAGTTGGATGAGTCGGTGTGGGTGGCAAATGATGATATGACTTCACTGACCTTCATCCATTCTTTCATAAACCCCTTCGATTTAAATTTGCTCTTCAACTGAAGGTAGAAGCCAGAAGTCATGAGACCAATGCCGGAGCATATCAACATAGATAAAACTGCTGTGCGTGCGTATATATTTCCATCGATACCTGGGATTTGAAAGAACCCCAGTGGAAATCTATTCCAGATGATGAATCAGTCTCCTGGTTCTGAGCTTTAAATTATGGTTCTTACGGCAGGAGCATAATGCAACCCGTGCAGGTGATTGACCATGCATTGACCAACCAAGTCATAGATCTGTCCCATTGCTCGCGATTTTGGATTTCCGAGTTCAGTGCTATGAGGTTGGCTTCACAGTCTTGGCGGGGACGGGGACGAATTTCATCAAGCTCGATTGGGGAATTCTCTCCAAATCGCGACTTTGCATAAGCCATGTAATTATAAAGCAGAAGGTGTAGGCCGAATGTATGCACCACCGCTAGTACAGCATACAATGAAAATGAAAAATGACCCCATAAGGTCTGATGCGAATCGAACTTGAGATTCTCCTCTCTGTGGCCTAGTCAATACAAGAGTCACTGTGTACCTAAGTAGCAATGCACTGACTGACCTTGACTCTAAAGCTGTTCTGGGTGCTCCATCACTGTTTTGGGCAGTAGAGGGACTCATGAACTCGAAATGAATATCGGCAATATTGGGTTTAGGAAAGAGGGCAAAAGAGACTGGAATCTGAAAGTTGACCCAGCCGAGCACATTGGTATTTATACTCTTAGATTCTGTGAGGATGCCCATCTCATTGATCATCCAAGTATAGATGACTGGCCTGAAGAGGATGGGACCCCGAGACTAACATCGTATATAATAATATCGCAACACATACAATACCGGTCTGATGAATTCCGACATTGATTACTGTCATCTTTGGCAGCCCAGTAAAATTTTCAAGTTGTTAGTTCTGTTATCAGATCCAAGGTACAGAAGGCTATTTATATTTACAAGATGTGGTTGTTACATCGGCACTCGTTATCTCTTAGTGCTGATATGTAGTTAATTTCAGAGCATCCGAGAAATGAGAAATCCATCTGACTTCATGGACTTATGGAGCGACACCGCTGCCTCGAGCGAGGGGCGAGGGTCCACAAAATCTGCAATAGTTCCTTTTTACATGTCAAAATTGCAAAGGAAAACATGAGTCGGAGCTGCAGCAGTGAGCGCGAGCATGGGCCTCACGATGGGTTCAACATCCATGATTCACACTGCACCTTCACAATTGCTCAATTTAGACATTTCCACCCCAGACAGATTAAGCGACCTTGGGACGCTGTCAGATCTCGCATGGATTTTCTCCGATGGCTTATGTTGCAAAAAATAGACTTGGAGAACTATAAACTCGGTACTAGGTTATGAGCAGCCACCTGAGCGTGTTCGAGAGCCACTGAGATATGCATAACACGTATTGCCCGTTCAATATGTTCAGATATCTGAGCTTTAAAAATTTCGGCTGTCTGGGGTCTCCGGCGACGACAGTAGCACTAAATTGTACTGAGCCGAACCAAATTGTGCTCGGCGCGTCTCCTCCGCCCTCTGGTTGCCCTTGCGTGTCCGCTTGCCCCACTCAGTGCTCCCAATTTCACTCCGTAACAGGAGGTAAATATGCACCCATTACGTCTTAAGAACCAGCAGCTAACAGAGACGTGAATGTGAGTTGCTTTTAATTACACAGACCAGCGCGCCGAAGATCCATGATATGAGGATGACAACCTCTTTCCAATATTCAGATGTCCTCAAAAACAAGTCTCAGCGATTTTTGTTTGATTTTTGTCTGATTATTTTCGAAATTCGCACTTCGAAATATGCCAAACATTGACATCCTGACCTCACGGCCATTCTGACAAATCTTAGCGCTCGGACACTTTGGCAGGCATTATAGTATTATCATGATACATAATAGACAAGTATTATTTGACCGAGATCCAGAAAAATTCTAAATTTTTTCAAGAAGTTTCTGTGAAGTGTATTTATGTTTCCACAGAAAGAAAGACATACGTATATATGACATGAGCGAATCACTTAACCCAACTGGCCATGACACCGTGGGTACTACATAGCTTTTCACTCTTGCAATCGCACCAAAAAGCCGGGCCAAATGATGGGCGAACCGCGAGGATAATGGGCTGGAGGCAAACAGTGAAGTTGAAAGGAATACGTCGATAACTGGGAAAGAAAGGATTACGAAATGACGTGGCAAGCGATATCACAGACTTAAACGAGATGGGATGCAGCCGAACACTCTTTTAGGCGGCAACGCCTGGCAATGCTCAGATTTGGCTCACGCCATCAATTTCTTACCATATACAGACCTGACCTCAGCCGTTAACGAAGAAGTGTCAATGGTGCCAAATGATGGATGGAATTTGAATCCTTCATACTGAACTTCTCTTACCATATAGTGCAGACCTGACCTCAGCCGTCAAATTTCAATGGAGGCATCCCCATTTCGTATGTATGTATTTGTTCTGTTCCTCTTATGTGTGAACGATGGTGGCGGCAGCACCTCAGGATTCCATGGCGATGTCTGATGGGAGAGGATGAGGATGATGGACAGATTGCTTCTTCGTCTTCCTCGTCCTCGTGGATCATGGCGGCGAGGCCTCTGGATTCCATGCCGATGTTTGATGCTATGAACAATGACGTGCCCCAGCTCGAGCCATCGCTGCATCTGCCCGGTTTTGCTCATCACACGTCAAACATGAATTCGAACGCGGCTGCGGGCGCCGGCATTGCGATGACCTCTGCAGATACTGGATCGTCTGAGTTTGTGGGGGATCAGTCGCAGTCGCATTGGGAGGCCTTTCTGGAGAGCTTTGAAACGTTCGGATCCGGGTCCTCTGTGGGATCGTCTTCTTCATCATTATCCTCGATGATGGCAGATGGCAGCACTCAAGCAACATCAGCTCCAGATCCAGTAGCACCGTGCTCATCATTTGCACCACGTCACCGCTACCACTACCTCTACTGGCTCTACTTCTCACGTCAACCATCATCCCCCACATACTCATCGAACGCGGCTGTCTATTATAGTACTGGGCCGAGCTTGGGCTTTGGAATGAACAGCGTGTTCGATATGGGACTCGCCAATTGGTTCAGTTCAGTACTGAGCCCTCCTCCTCCGCCAGCCCAGGTGCCGCTGCCGGTGTGGGATTCGCGTCGGGGTCGTCGTCGTCGGTCGAGGGTGCGATTGGGTGGTGAGGGCGGGTGGACGGGTGTTGGTTTTGGTTTTGGTTTCGTCATCGTGTCGTCGCCTTCGCCTTCTTTTTGCGTTTTGGCGTTGTTGACGTGTTATATTCACTTATTTGCTGTTATTCTATGGAAACCCGGACTGTCAAGCCTCCAAAGCCATCACCAAACACATTGCGGCTGGCCATGCCGCCTGATGCGTACATGCTTGGCACGTTAGGACCTCGGTCAGTACTCTAGAAATATAGTACGGGCACAGACGGCGACGTTCGCAGTGGGGACATCGTTCCGGCAAGATATCTTGCCTTGAACGCAGTT
>JANCIO010000590.1:0-13773 GCA_027604855.1 Psilocybe subaeruginosa
TCTTTCCATCACAGTTTCTTCATGACTGACCCACTGTGATTTTTATTCTATAGCCTGTGAGTAACCTCTTTCCATCAGTTTCTTTACAAATGACCCACTATGATATTGATTCTATAGAAAGTGTGTAACCTGTTTCCATCATTGTTTCTTCATAACTGACTGACTGTGATTTTTATTCTATAGAGAGTATATAACCTCTTTCCATCACAGTTTCTTCATGACTGACCCACTGTGATTTTTATTCTATAGCCTGTGAGTAACCTCTTTCCATCACAGTTTCTTTACAAATGACCCAGTGTGATATTGATTCTATAGAAAGTGTGTAACCTCTTTCCATCACTGTCTCTTCATGACTGATGCATTGTCTATAGCCTGTGAGTAACCTCTTTCCATCGCTGTTTCTTTATGACTGATACACTGTAATCTTTATTCTATAGAAAGTGCTTAACCTCTTTCCATCACTGTTTCTTTATGACTGACCCACTGTAATCTTTATTCTATAGTGGGTGTGTAACCTCTTTCTATCACTGTTTCTTCATGACTGATCCACTGTCATCTTTATTCTATAGCTTGTGTGCAACCTCTTTCCATCACTGTTTCTTTATGACTGACCCACTGTGACTTTTATTCTATAGCTTGTGTGTAACCTCTTTCCATCATAGTTTCTTCATGACTGACCCACTGTGATCTTTATTCAATAGAAAGTGCATAATCTCTTTCCATCACTGTTTCTTCATGACTGATCCACTGTGATCTTTATTCTATAGTGGGTGTGTAATCTCTTTCCATCACTGTTTCTTCATGACTGACCCACTGTAATTTTTATTCTATAGGAGGTGCATAACTTTTTTCCATCACTGTTTCTTCATGACTGATCCACTGTGATCTTTATTCCATAGGAAGTGTGTAACCTCTTTCTATTATTGTTTCTTTGTGAATAACTGTACTGTGATTTTTATTCTATAGAGAGTATGTAACCTCTTTCCATCACTGTTTCTTCATGACTGATCCACTGTGATCTTTATTCTATAGAGAGTATGTCACATCTTTCTATCACTGTTTTTTCATGACTGATCCACTGTGATCTTTATTCTATAGAAAGTGCATAACCTCTTTCCATCACTGTTTCTTCATGACTGACCCACTGTGATCTTTATTCTATAGAGAGTGTGTAACCCGTTCTATCACTGTTTCTTCATGACTGACCCACTGTGATCTTTATTCTATAGGAAGTGCATAACCTCTTTCCATCATTGTTTCTTCATGACTGACCTATTGTGACTGTTATTCTATAGGAAGTGTATAACCTCTTTCCATCACTGTTTCTTCATGACTGATCTACTGTGACTTTTATTCTATAGGAAGTGTGTAACCTGTTTCCATCACTGTTTTTTCATAACTGACTCACTGCGATCTTTATTCTATAGGCAGTGCGTAACCTCTTTCCATCACTGTTTCTTTATAACTGATCCACTGTGATCTTTATTTTATAGTGGGTATGTAACCTCTTTCCATTGCTGTTTCTTCATGATTGATCTACTGTGACTTTTATTCTATAGGAAGTGTGTAACCTCTTTCCATCACTGTTTCTTCATGGCTGATCCACTGTGATCTTTATTTTATAGAAAGTGCATAACCTCTTTCCATTACTGTTTCTTCATGACTGACCCACTGAGATCTTTATTCTATAGCTTGTGTGCAACCTCTTTCCATCACTGTTTCTTCATGACTGATCCATTGTGATCTTTATTCTATAGAGAGTGTGTAATTGCTGTCTATCACTGTTTCTTTATGACTGATCTACTGTGATCTTGATTTTATAGAAAGTGCATAACCTCTTTCTATCACTGTTTCTTTATGACCGACCTGTTGTGATATTGATTCTATAGGAAGTGCATAACCTCTTTCCATCACTGTTTTATTATAACTGACCCATTGTGATCTTTATTCTATAGGCAGTGCATAACCTCTTTCTATCACTGTTTCTTCATGACTGACCCACTGTGATCTTTATTTTATAGGAAGTGTGTAATCTCTTTCCATCACCATCCATTTCTTTATCACTAACCCACTGGGATCTTTATTCTATAGGAAGTGTTTAGCCTCTTTCCATCACTGTTTCCTGATGACTGATTTGCTGTGATATTTATTCTATAGAGAGTGTGGAATCTCTTTTCATCCCCATTTCTTCATGACTGATCCACTATGATTTTTGTTTTATAGAGTGTGTGTAACCTCTTTCCATCACTGTTTCTTTCTAACTGATCCACTGTGATCATTTTCGTTGTCACCTATGCATGACCAATCTGCTATCATTTTCCTTCTATAGCAAGTGCGTAACCCCCTTCCATCATACTCACTGTCTTGAACAATGGACCATCCTGCTGACTTCCTTATTACAGCAAGTGATATCTTTTTTTTGTCTTATTGGTATGTACTATGAGTTCTGCCTGACTTGCTTTCCTCCAATATTAATGCAATTCCATTAGACATATCTAACCTTTTCTGTAGTTAAGAGCAGATATCCTGAAACGAGTTCAACAGTTGCAGAAAGAGTTCCAAAGTATAGGGTGAGTAGGCACACATCACATCTTTGAGAACTGCTCAAATCTCGGCATAGCCTGGAGACCGGCGGAGGCCTTTCCCGCCGTCCCTTCAGGGTTGCGATTGCTGGGGCCGACTATGAACGACAAATCCTACCTCGAGCTTCTCAGTCACCCAACAAACAGAACAAAGGATCCTCTATCTTCTATTCTAATGAACACAGTGACACGCCCTACCTTATTTTCATATATGACACCCACCAGATAGCTGAATACCGCCTTGTCTCGCTCAAAGACACCAATTTACCCACCCAGGTGCATTGAATTCCTGGCCATGCATTTCTCATCGTCTAAAAATTGTATTTCAGATGTTTCTACGTCTATCTCAAGCTGTTCTAGCAGCCCATGAAGACGGCAGGATATTAGGCTCCGAGCTCAATCTTGTAATTATATTGTTCTTAGTATTACCTATTTAACGAGAGTCTGACCTCTTTACTATCAGGGAAACATATGCTGGGATGTCTCGCGAGGTAGCAATGGCCTCCCGCATGTCACATTCAACAATCTTCCACCACCACTTCCCCCGAAAAATGTTCCTGGAAATAAGCCAAATTTGGATGGAATTATGAAGGATGATGTTCGGAATGCAACGACTGTGCTGCTTCAAGTCTGTATTTATTTAATTCTCGATGATTCCACTTTTGACGAACTCTATTCTAGCTTGTCACACTTGTGGAAAACGTGGTTCCGGAAAGGCCACAACTGCAGGATGGTATGCATGAAATCGAGTACAGTAGCCTTGCACCACAGGACGAAGCTCCTTTCCCATCCGCCACACCTGAGGTCCCAATCGTTATACAGAACAACAAGCCGCTTCATCGGATTGTGGGCAAGTGTTTATCGGATCAGCGTGCTCAGCGCCCGACAGCTTCTGCCTTATGCAAGATGCTCCTCCGCTTGTGCAGGTCCTCCATTGTGCGCGACGCTGCACGGGAAATTGGGAAGTCGTGAGTAATCTCAAACACTCAGATGCAAGGCTTTGTTTGGCCACTGACAATCTATCGTTAGAGTGCTTTCGAGGATCATGAGGCTAATGCCTTAATACGGTTTCTTAAAGCAGCGTTTCTGCGCTCGACAATATGGACAATACTCAGTATTTTAGAATGTTTTGACCCCACTATATACATGCGACCCTTCTCTGTATTACTTCTGCGAAGTCTATATATGTAAATGATCCCAAGACGCACCGCACTCTTAGCATTAAGACTGACACTGGACGAGATCAGTTGGGGGTGGACGTTTCTGCGGTGTCTGTTTATAATGATATCCACCATGGTGAAGTTCCGTTTGTCACAAGTTTGTCGATGTAAGAGGCAGTCAACTTGAAAGCCGGTGAGACCGACAGATGCTGGATCAACCGATGACATCCACATTCTCTCGACCATTGATACTCACCAATAATACTTCAGATTTCTTCGGAAAAGCGCCTACTCGGTATAGTAAAAGTAGTCCCAATAGTCAATCATCAACATTTAATCATGTCGCTCGTTAATCAGAATCATAACCACCAGTCCTCCAAAGTCTCCACCCAACCCGACATTCCAACCGAGTCCTGTGGTCTATCTCGGAGAGACAGTCGCAGGGCTCGGAACAGGCGTCCTCGGAACACTCATCGACGCAACCGTCGCCGCCTCCGTCTCGTCATTGCTCAACTGTGCGCGTGACTGTGCACTAGTAGACTCCTCCTCCTCCTGCATGGCATCGCGATCGCTTCCCAGATATTCACTCCCGCCGCTCCCACTCGCAGATGAAACAGACGCCATCCGAGTCGCAGAAGAAAGAGCACGTCGTCCGCCCTCCGCGTGACGAGTATCAGCATCAGAATCAGGATGAATATCCCCAACACCTACACTCAAGCTCGTCGTTTCCCTCCTCGAATCCAGATTAAACCCCGAATAATACCTGAAGCCGCTGCTGCTGCGATCGCGATCCGAATACACGGACGACGTGGTGGTAAACGCCGCACTGGCAGTCGTCTGCAATGACTTGGTCCTCGACCTCGACCGCGGACCACTCAATCCGGATCCGGATCCAGACATCGGCGTACCAGGTATGGGCGGCAGCGTAGCAGGCGGAGGGACAGCCAGCGACGTTCTCTTCCGTACAGTGGCACTGGCACTGGCAATGGAGGTTCCCGGATCCTCAGACTCCTGAGGAGGAGAAACAGGTGCAGACGCCTTGGAATCTCTAGACAGAGTCGACATATCGAGTTGCGCTGGCATAACACTCGACTCGGAGGAAGAGAACTCAGCAGCGCGATTGCCTTGTCCTTGTCCTGTTCCTGTTCCTGTTCTTTGCTGGAGACTGAGACCATGAGCAGATTTATCACGACTACTCGGGTTATGGTGGGTTAAAGGCCCCTGGAGCACCTGCACCGCCGTTGGGCCGGCCACGTAGTTCGCGTCGGTCAACGGTTTTTTAGCGTCGACTCTCGCGAAATCATCATTCCGCTGATCATCGACACCATACCCGTACCCATACCCCGCCGAAGGCGCAGGCGCAGGTTGGACGAACGACGGAACAGGCTGCGGGCCCGGACGCCAACTCTGGTGCCCATCCAAACCACGACACCTGTCGTCCTCGTCCTTATCCTCCTGCTCACTAACCCACGCACGTCTCCTCCTCCAACACCTATCCATCTCATCCCCATACCGCCCCAGCGTGCGCATCGCCAACCCCATGTAAACGATGCCCAGTCCCAAGATCGCGCTGATCACAATGCGGACGACGAGGAGGCCGGTGTCCGATATGCCATGAGCATCGTTGGTGGTGGTTGTAGTGTCATCTTGCGTCCGAGAGCTTGTCCGCCAGACGAAGGTCATGATGCACGTAACGTATAGGATGATAGACCTATGCACATGATCAAATTCAATTAGGCTAAATTCAAAGGATGGTCGATGGACTAGTAAACGACATACCAAGCGAGCCAGACGACAGGCATCGCTAACATAACCCACACATTCCACCACACAACCACCTTCGTCCTGTCCTTCTTCGTTTCCTGCACATGTCCGATTATAAGCACAATGTCTTGGCGATAGCGATAGCCTAGTAGATGGATGAAGAAGTGAGAACAACTCACCAAAGCCCACTCAACCGCCTTCCAAATCTTGCGCATCGTCCCAAAGCGGAGCACATACACACACCCAAACGCAAGACTCATCAGCGCACACATCAGCGACAGAAGTGCTGTGTATCTGATAACGGGGTCGCCCGCTGCAGTCGCGTTGGCGTTGGCGTTCTCGATCTGGAGCGTGGTGAGGATCGCACTGGATGTGTCGTAATAAAAATCAGTCGCAGGACAAACAAAGAAAAAGAAAGGGAAAAAGAAAAGGAGTAACAGAAAAAGAAAAAGAAAAGAAAAACAGAAACAGAAAAAGAAAAAGCGTAACAGAAAAAGAAAAAGCGTAACAGAAAAAGAAAAAGCGTAACAGAAACAGAAAAAGAGTAACAGAAAAAGAGTAACAGAAAAAGAAAAAGAAAAAGCGTAACAGAAAAAGAAAAAGAAAAGAAGGCTTACGACAACAGCAAAACCGAAACAACACCAACCATCTTCCACTCGCCCACAGCCCCATCCACAAACGCCTCCCACGCCGCCCGCACCCTCCTATACCCCGCCGGCAGCAGCAGCAGCGCCACCTTCTCCTTCTCCTTCTCCGAATCGCCCACGCCCACGCCCACCCCCTCCGCCGCCGCCCGCATCTCGAGCCCCATCCGCTCAATCTGCGCCATCGTCATCCCGCCCTCCTCAAACACCCGCGCGACGCGCGCAAAATAGAACGCCGGCGCGCCGAGGAGGAGGACGCGGATGTATATGAGTGTGGGCAGCGTCCGGAAGACGAAGGTGATAGGGGTGATGCGGGTTGGGGGTTTTTGTGTTTGGCGCGGTCGAGGCTCGGCGCCAGCGTCGCCGGAGGAGGGGGAGGGGGAAGAAGGACGGGGAGGAGGATAAGTATACGACGCCACATGGTCATACGGCCCTTTGGAGCGACGGAAGGGCCAGCGCAAATAACCGGCCACACTCTTTGGCGGCCAGAATGAGTTGGACCTCCGAATGCCCTGCCCCGGTGCTGCGCTCCCATTTGCGTTCGGCCCATAAGCATATGCATACGAGTTCGAGTGCGAGTGTGAGTGCGAAGACGCCAACAGCGGGGGCTGCTTCCACGAGTACGGGCCGTAATTCTCGAGCGAGCCCTCCTGCGTGTGTGCTTTATGGTGATGGTGCTGCTCGGTGTCGGGAATGGTGCGCCGCCGGACAGGCGCAAGCGCAAGGGTAGGATGCTTAGCCGTCGTTATCGTCGTCGTAAGAGGAGGTTGCTGTTGCAGGAGGCCTTGCGCTGGATCGTGAACTTGAACTTCGTGTATATATTCAACCTTCGCAGTCCCAGTCCCAGTCGCAGCATAACCGTGCCCATCCGAAGAAGGCTGTCGTCCGACGCGCTCTGCTGAAGGCTGTTTCTCCTGCAGCTGGTTTACAGGCGCCGGCGAAAATACCCGTGAACCAGATGCCTCCACTGCTGCTCCAGCCTCCATAAACGACGGAGGCTCCTTCGACTCATCCTTACGATCGCGTCTTTGTGCGCGAAAAGGATCGATGGCGACGAATGCATCTGGGCGCACTGCCGCTGCACGAGTAGAATGGATAGTTGACGGGACATGATGGCGATGATCATCCGATTGTTGGTGTTGTTGTTGGTGTGGATACACATTTTGCGCGACATGTGGGGTTTGCGTTGATGGAGCGATGTATGGATGAGGATAAGGATGAGGACGAGGCATTTGAGGTGCTGAGCCTGAGCTTCGCATATTGTTGGTGTCGTTTGAGAATGAACTTTCGATGGGCAGTATAGAACTGGGTCGATAATCGTACTGTGGTACCTGCGCGTACGGGCTTGCGAGCTGAGGATTCGGAAACGTGATACTAGTATGATTCGATGTAGGATCCGATCGATTTTGTAGCATAGGGACTCCATTTTCCAGATGCCGTGGCGTTTGCTCTAGCTGATTACTGCCCCGACGCACAGGGACGAGATGGATGTGTCCTTCCAGACGGGGTATGCCAGTGTGCGCGGTCGGCGATCGTGGCGATAGCCCTTGCTGGGAGGTAAGGTAGGACAGTGCGGATGCTGATGAGGCTGTTGGCTGGTACGAGAGGCGGGGGTGTTGCTCGCCGCGCCTTCCACTGGCAGCTGCGGCATTCTCTGCATGGTTCCCTGGAACAGACGACTCGACACCCCAATCGTTCTGGGTAGGAATGGATATTTTCTGGTTCCTGGGATTAGCCAGTATTTCTTCGGCGGACGCCCATTTTCCGGAGGGGTCGATGGCAGCGCTGTTGCGGTACATATCCACTGGCTGCCTAAGCACACGTAGCGAGACTGGACAGGGTCAGCGTGTCGCTCCGTGGCAGTTAAAGAGTCGAACACACCTAGGACACCTTGTCAATCACTTCTAGAGGGAAATGAAGACCCTCGCCGGCCATTTCCTCTCAGAGGATATTTATGGTGCTCATTGCCCATCGTCCACTAGAAAAACTGCTTAGAAGGCGTCAAACCTGTCAAGGCCTTGTCCGCAACTGGAACGTGTTCGGATCAGCTATCTATTTTTGAATAAACATGTAGAAATTCGAGTTCACTATAAGTCTTTCGAAGAGAGAGTGGTATAGTGCTGTTTGGGTGCTGTGCTAGAGTGCATGTTGTCAATGTGGAAGATGAAAAGAGGCCCGATGACGTCCATGTCGAGTTGCAATGAGCTTGTTCGGCAACTTCGGCTGCGGCAAGTTGCGCTCACCTGACGGTGGCTCTCAGGTTTTCTTTTTTGAATCAGTTTATTAACGTGCAAGAAGCAGTCAGAGTGCCAAGACGCACGGGTGCAAAGAAGCGCCGCCCTCCGCTAGAGTACCTACTACGTCTCGGTTCTCCGAGTGTGAGGGCTCTCAGGTTTATTTCATACTTAACTTGTTCATGACCACTGATTCTCCCAACCATCCCCACAGTTCTGCTAATATATATGCATCTTTACTAATTTCTCCAAATATTCTCCTAACCATGGACGGCGACGACAGAGGTCGCCCCCGCCCCGAGCAAAGACTTATATCAGCGATATCAAGAGACGGCTGCGCAGCACGTATCCGATAAGAAACGAATGCGAATGCACCCATTTCTGCCGCATCATGGACCCTTCAGCTCAAGGCGAAGGCTTTATCTGGGTGAAATCCTATGAAGTTGTATCGGTACTGGGTTTGGATTATTTAAGCGTTTACCTTCCCCCCTTCCTTTGCTGGAGAGTGGTTATGGGTCATCTCCTCCCGCGAGTAAATCGGCGCGGTGGGTGTCGCACTCAACATCGTATCCCTGTGGCTCGGCCGACTCTCAACGGATGAAGTCGACATCGACATCGAAGGCGCATTAGGAGAGTGTGATGCCGGAAACGTAGGCGTCGTAGGCGTGTGATCCTGTCCCTTAGGCGTACCGGGGGTGGAAGACTGGTTGCTCGAGGAGGAAGAGGAACGCTGCCATGCGAACCGCTGACCGAATTCCCTGAGAGAGAGAGAAAGGATAGATAGAGTTAGTAGTCAGACTTGAACGGAATCAAAGACTGTATGTATGAGACTAACGATTGAAGCTCCCACATGTATTCACGGTTATCCGAGCAGACAGACTCTGCGATCGATCCGTGGACGCTAACAGCGTCAGAGCCGAGATCGCTATTCGGCGAGGGGCTAGAGGATGGTGGCGGGTTGAAGCGATGCCGGAGGAAACTGATAAAAAAAAAAGAAGAAAACCATTAATTCACAACCCATACCCATGAAACGAACAGTTCACGAAAAAATAAAACGCACCCTTCGTATTCCCACAACGCTTCCAAAACAGACGCCTCATCGATCTCTTCATCGTCAGTCGCCTCGACTGCGTGTTCAATCAGGCAATTCTTGCACGACAACAACAACCGCAGATGCTTCGACGTATGGATCTCGATCTCAGACTGGTCCATCGGAATAAACGTCGACGGCCACAAGACAAGCCCAGGCGACTTGGCCAGCGCCATTGACTCGCGGCGCGGCGACGTATGCGACATTCCGAACCGACGACTCGCGAACCCATCCGAACCGTTGTTGTTGAAAATCCCGCTCTGCCGAGCCTGGCCGGAGCTCTCTCCACCATCGCCGACTTCAGGCGGCGCCAGTGTGATATGCATAGTCTGTACTTCTTGCGCATGCCCGAAAACTTCTTGAGATGAACTCGCTTGGATCCTGGCTCACGCCGAATTTGCGGAGAAGGATGTGTTCGAACAAGGCTTCCGCCTCTAGGTTTATAGTTAACAACAACGGCACATCATTTCCACTATTAGTATGAGCATGAGTGGACACGGGGATGTGCGAGAATTGTCTTTTCCAGTTCTTTAAAAGGTTCGACTGACGTTTGCAAGTGGCTAGCGATGGGGTGTACAGGTGCGGTGTCGATTCCGCGGCCGGGCACTCTGCGAAATATGTAGCTAAGCTGGCGCATTCACGGAGACCCGCGCTAGGGCAGACTGAGTCTCCATTGGGCACTGAAAATTACTATGAGCAGTGTAGAATAAAATAGAGCTAACTTTATTCATACCTCCGCGGCGGCCTGCAAGTGCGTCTTGTCTTTGTTGTCGCGAAGTTCCTGAAGGACAATAATCAAACAGCGACCAAAGAGACACGAAATACCACTCACATCTTTGATCTCGACGATCGTCTTAACGATGGAAAGCGCCATCTTGACTGAATTGGTCGACGCATCCTGGAAGCTTTTTCAGGAGCGTTTGCGCGAAGCTCCCAGCTATCCCCAGGCCCTCTTTCACAGTCGGTTGAAGCAGCGAATGTGAAGCCGTTCCAAGGCCTTCCTTCGAGGCATCCAATGGAATAGACAGGGAAAGAGCAGTGTCTTCTTCCGGAGAAATCGAGGGACTGGACGAATGTGAAGCGTCTGCAAGGCTCATAATACCACGCGTCCAAGCTTCTGCTGTTTCAAGCACCCAAACGACGCGCTCTAGCACGTCAGGGTCGGGGTCGAAGGTGTGTTCTTTGCCTCTGCCAGCCGTTCATAGGTTCCAGTTGAGTTTGGGCTGATATCCGGTTACGAGGTTGAGGCCTTGAGGTCTGTTTGAATGAAAATCGATCATCTCCATGTTGGGTGCCGAGTGCGGGAGAGCAGCGTTCTGGAAAGCGACGGAATGAGGAAAGCAAGAGGAAATGGCAATATGGAAATTTGGCCCCTATTTTGTGATTAGTAAGATCACGCAATCTGAGACGCGAGTTGGACGACGCCCACATTCCACATACTGATGTTACACTGTAGTACAGTATATGATACAAAGTACAGTTACAGTGTAGCATTCCATATGGATTCAATAATTCCTTTGAGCCACCCAATGTACCCTACCTTTAAATAGCAATCCACACTGTACCATATTGTATGGGCCAGTGAATGGAGGAATCTGACCACTTGATGGATACATACCCCATATATCCATCACATGTCGGGATTACTCTGGCCAGGATGTGGTTTGCACATTCCGCGGGTCGGGTCAGGACCGGGTCAGACACCGGCTTTCTGACTTCATTTCATATATGGACTGGATTGCACTCAATTTTCAATGTGCATGAAATAATTCCTCTTTTATCTCCCATTCAGTCCAAAGTTCAAATTATGTGCCTAGCAAAAATATGTTCTCCAACCCGTGTTAGAACTGTGCCAGGGCCTGAGCGAGGCATTAGTTTGACCAAGACAGAAGTGATACCTTGCGGGGAGTCTGTGTAAATAAATTGTCCAACCTGTGTCCAACGCGAAATGTTTAATTGGGTCTGCAACACCTGAGAATGTAGTCTGTCTGCAAAGGCAAAAGTTAAAGTAGGTAGAATTCAGTGGTATATTGACAGGTCACGACAGCGCGGGATGGGCGCGGAACAGAATGCGGGCCAGAACATAGCATTTCTCACTCACTGCCTGCATGGTGTAAAAACGTCCATTTGTGTTAACTCAAATCAACATGCCGGGGCAGGCCCAGGGCAGACACGGCATGCTCATGTTTCAAAATTTCTGTTTGTGCTAAGGCAGATACCCTTTTTGTATTACTGTTCTACATGGTTTGAAAACACTGACATTGTTGTTAAGGCAGAAGGCAGTGTGCGATAACATCCATTACAAATGCCATGTCCGCATGGGGCTGGCGCGGCAGCATTGAGAAATGACTTATGGCCTTTACAGTACCTTAGTTCCATTGAGCCACCGCCAACAGTATTCTCCTTTTAAGAGATGCATTCACTAATACAAAAAAACACATAGAACATTCAACTACTCGTAGAGAACCCGGCCCTTTCCCTTGCCTTTGCCCAAATTATCATATTCTGGAGCACCAGTCGCGTTCTTTCCTTGTCTTGCTGACTGCGATCCTTCTATCCCAACATCCATGTCTGCTGCATTCGTATCGGTATGCACATTATCACAATATTTTCTCTCAAATTCAATCAGAGCATTTTGCTGGCATTGCAACTCATTAGCAAGGCCTTTCTTGTGAAGGTCCACGGCTTTCAACTTCGCGACTTCAGCCAGATACAGACAATTTGCTGCGTCCTTATAGGAGGCTCTGAGCCAGTTCGTGGTCGCAATGACTTCAGCATGAATATTGAGGTGTTCCTCATTGCTCAAATCCTTGTAATCATTAGAACAATGCTGATCCAGTACCAGTATTGAACTTACAGGATTGGGTAGAACCCTGATGTGCTCCTCTGCAATTTCAACAAACGGCTGATTAAGCACCTGAGAGCTCTGACCAAATATACATCCATTAGCGTGGGATGGGGAAACAAAATAAAACTGGAACCAGAACCAGAACGGAGCGGAACTGATTCACCCCCAGGCCCGGTGCTGGGTTATGTCAAATACTGACCTTGCCTTCTGCTATGGTCGTCTCCATCTTTTTTCTCTCACGATATGCCTGAAAGGATTGGAGGAGATCCAGAAGTATAAATTGAGGGACAAGATATCCCTCTTTCTTGTCTGCTGCTTTAGGGATAATAACATATCCCTCTGGGACTGAAGATGTATGTGTCTCGGGATTAGGCATGGTGGTTGTGAAGTAAGTCAGCAATCTGAACACTGAGTGTTTAGGGGTTACGACATGATTGTGGCTGCAGTGTTGATGCTTGTTTGCATATTGATGGCTGGTTGATGTTTACCATCACTGCTTTTTTTTTCCGCTCTTCAATTACCATAACTTCCCTGTGCCAATCCGCCAACTTTTGCGTGTAAAACCCGCTTCCCATTTACTACTTTCAACGCAAAACATGTCCAGCAAAACCATTTTCGTGAATTCCGATGCTCTCATTGGCTCCTTGTTGCATCTGGATGACTTGATGCAGAAAGGTGCTAATGATGGCAAAATCCTGGACATTCTCAAGGCACAGAAGAAAGGTTTGGTAAGTACATTCGCCATGTTAACATTATATGTTCTGACCAAAGATGTAGAGAAATGTTTTAATTGCCGACAACAAAGGTCTACTTAAAGAAACAATCAATGCCTACGGCCACCTTTTCTTGTGGGCCCCTATGTACGAATACTACGAAACTTACAAGAACCCAGATTTCAATCCTGCCCGGTTTGCAGAAAAATACAACAAATGTTGCGCCGAATCCAGAGAACAATCACGCATGGTCATGGGACGCGCAGAAGGGAGTGGTGTTGGAGTCGGCAAGGCAGGGGAGAGGGGAGAGGAGGGCATGGCCCGGTCAGGTGAATGGTCAGGCGAGGTAGTTGAAGGAGGAGTGACAATCAGGGATGATCGAGGCACAGCAGAAGTGAGGGTAGGAACGGGCGCAGGGGCGGACAAAAGGAGTGGGATTGAGATAGCAGGGCCGGCTGCCGTTGCGGTTCCAGTCCCGAATAGCGATTGCCCACGGCCGATTCAAGTAATGCAGGTGAACACAAACCCAATCAAATGCAACATATCTGGGCCAGAGCCGCATCAGGCATTGGGATCGAAAAAGCGATTGCAGTTTCAACAAGCGTTGGGTTCGAAGCCTCGACCAAAATTAAAACCCACACAGGAGCGGCATAGTATCCCAGTGAAAGGGTGTAAACCATTCTGAGCTTACAATTCATAGTGAGATACAGAGGCCCTTATTTTTGCGATTGTTATCTG
>JANCIO010000591.1:0-13708 GCA_027604855.1 Psilocybe subaeruginosa
CTTGTGTCCGACAAACTATGGCAACAATCCTACTAGATCAACTCCAATCGTGGGGATTTGAAAGGGAGCTCTACGACATGTTGAAGGAGATTCAACGAGAATCACCCACTGTGCAAAAACTGTCCGTATTTTCCTTTACTAGCACCCCATTGCAGAATGCTGTTCCTTCTCGTCCGCTTCCTGCTCATCCTCCTGCTTACCGACGAACTGTATGATTTTTGCCGATCATTGACAATTTGCCACAGATTTCGCCTCCCGCCTCCACTCCCTCAAGATCTCCACTTCCTTCACCAACACCTTGACGATCTCCAAAAACAATGAATCGTCAACGAAGCTCGTCCACTGCTTCGTCTTCTGCAATGAATCGCTCAACAGGCGCAGCATCGTCAGTCACGTGCTTTCAATGTGGCAAACCTGGACACATTTGCCCAAGATGCCCCAGATTCAAATGCATTCACTGCCACCGATATGCACCCGGACATTCCTTCCAAGACTGCAGCTATAACCCAGAAAACGAGCAACACGCTGATCCCTTTTATGGAGGAGTTGTTGACGATCTTCTTGATGACGCCGGAGTCGCCAACACCACAGGCGAACCATACAGAGACTACTGAGCCCCCAGAAGTAATGGATTTCACTCCTTCTGAGGCATAAGGAGTCACTGCGGACATTGGCTTATAAAATCTAAGAATTTATATAAATTTTGATCATGAGTAAAAGTTTAACTAAATATTACAATTTACTCTAAGATTTTATGTCAAGAAATAGTTCAAATCTAATCTGCACTCAATTCCAATATTTGCTCCAAGAATTTATTTCAACTTATTTCCTAGAGTAAATTTCAACTAAGTTCTCGGATCCGATAGATGATTTAAAAAATTTTATTTTGCAAATCATGAATTAATTTAGCTTGTAAGCATGTTACCGCTGTAAGCCAGCTAAAATATTATCTCAAATGATATGTTTTCCAAAGCCACATGACACACATGTTGTGCGAGACGCGTCTTTCAAATGAAAGTTAGGAGTACATTAGGCATACGATATTTACAATATATTATGTACATTGGTGCAAGAAGACGGATAACATCAGACAACATCAAAGCGACTAATACTTGGATAACAAAAAATAGCGGAGGATTGCAAGATATTGAAGAATGAGATATATTGTATCCCTGCCTAGAGATAAACACTAGAATGGAAATAAATATTGGGGCTGTGAATAGCAAACGGACTTACGAACTTTACGGAAACGAGAGTACGGCCCAAGAGTCTTTTCTCGATGATCCACGCATCGTCATGCACGAAAATGGGTCTCAAACCGGTGTATGCAGGGAATACACGAGCAGATTGCACATAGTTATGTGCAAAATCGATAATTTCTACTTGCAGGGATTCAAACTGTCCATCGAGAACAAGTAAGTGGCTCGACCTGTAAGTACCGATTAACGATATTGCTCGCACACACGACTCAAGGAGTTCACTCACCTTAGCACGAGTTCGTATTGACTCCAACAAAACATGGACTTGAACCTCTGTTCTGAGTCCTCGTCCTTATCGTTACGCTCATCTCCCTGCCCTATATCTCCCTCCTCAGTTTCCACTCCCTCCTCACCTCCCTTGTAGCCTTTTCGACCTCCCTCGAGCCTTTCCTGGACTTTTTCTTGGGCGAACATCAACGACGAGAAGTCGTCCTCTCCAAGCTTGAGACAGGGGAGAATAACTTTGTTGAATAGTTTGGTAACGGATGCCGGAGTGTAGGAGGGAAAGTCTTCTTTGTAGAAGAAAATTGTCATGGCCAGATCTGTGTCGAGTGAATCATACATAATGAGAGATATTAGGATGATTGTTGTAAGAGTTGAAGATAGCTGGTAGGTTCAAAGAGACCAGATTTTATGTTCTGGGGCTTGAGAGTAAAACGACAGCAAATATTAAGCTTAATTCTCAATTGAGCTGCACTTCTTCACTGTTGTTGCGTCCTTACTCCGCTTTTGGTAGCCAAAGCCACGCCATTGCCCGGATCGAGCTTGAGGATGCGCGGATTGAATTGGAACGCGCTCATTTGGCTGCTCAGGAAATGGGAAAGGGCAGGGAGGGTGAAGAGGCTGATGATAATGCAGATGAGGACGATGAGGACAATTGGGTAGAGTACGCAAAATGTCTGTCGATTTTTGAGCAATTAATTGTTTTTTTTTTTCCTTTCATAATTTAGTGAGGACGATGAAGCTATGGATGTCGACTCTGCTGCTATCCCAAAATCAAAGGCAGACGACCTGGCAGAGTACAATCTGGATGACCATGACAATGATGCGCAAACCACTGGTGAGCAATTAGATTTTGATTGCGTGCAATAACAGTTGGTGATTTTGATTCTGTTGCTTTTTCTTTTTTCTTAGCCGTCGGTCCTTTCAGTAATATCAAGGGATTGACATACTACAAGGACAACGAAGAAGATCCTTACATTACCCTCAAAGATGTATATTATTTTTCTCTCTTTGCTCCTCTGAAACTCAATGACCTGTTTTCAAGCAAGACGACGGTGAGCGTAAAGAACTAGAAGTTCTGCCCACAGAAAACCTCATCGTTATCGCCAAAACTGAAGACGAGATTTCTCAGCTTGAGATCTACGTCTACGACGAGTCACAAGAAAATTTATACGCCCACCATGATCTCATGCTGCCCAATTTCCCTCTTTGCCTCGAATGGCTCGATTTCTCTCCCTCCTCATCTTCCTCCAACGCACAGCACGGTCCTAACACGTCTGGGTTTGGAAAATACATCGACGTTGGCACGCTTGACCCAGAGATCGAGATCTGGTCGCTAGACGTCCTCGAGGCCATGTACCCATCATCCATCCTCGGCCGACCAGACGAGACAAAGGCCTAAAGTCTGACAGTCAATGGTCAGTTCCTATGCCAAAACTTGTTCTTACATTGTAAGACGTCGACATAGTCAAGTTGAAGCCGTTCAAGGCTGTGTTTCACTGATTCAAAGATGTGCTATTCTAACGTTAGTGACCGGTCTCATGTTCTGTGCCTATACTTTGGTACACACCTTGCGACTGAGACCATGTTGATTGACATAACCATGAGCATCGGCCTTGTTTCCAGTCCCCCAGAAGCTGACACCAAATTCACGAGTTACAATCCCGTGGAGCTGTGTTGAAGTTTAAAAAAATTTATTACCAAAGAACGATATATGTCTACCCACCTTGGTCATAATAACAATTTCATCTCGAGGCAAGTTCAATTTCTTGATCACTTTTCCTAGAATAATTTCTGAATGTCCATTGGAATATACCTAGATGTTGTAATATGGCGGGAGGCAACATAAGCAATTGAAGCCAACAAACGAAGATAGGAAAAAAATCACATTTGCAGTATCGAATGTCTAGATTCCTGCTTCGTAGCTAAAAATCATACAGATGAGTGTTAATCCTATATTACAAGTTATGCAAACTCACGCTGCTTTGATGTGTTCAAAGGTGGCTTCCTTGTCCAGAACCCAATCGACCCACTTTGACGTGCCGTATTGCATTGTTCTGAGAATGATTTTTGAGACTTTCAAGCCAAAATTGCCCAAACGAACTAAACGCTATAATCTGAGAATCGGTATAAGGTATCGCCTTCCGGCTATACGTACTGTAAGGGACTTTGAACTGCCTCTCTGAAACTTCAGCCATGTCAATTATCTGTAGGAGTGATGCTTCAAGTGATAGTCTGTGAGACTGTGGTCAAGTAAAAATGGGCTTTTATCAGTTCTGGCTTCGCAGGATCTATATAGTCAATCCACAGGGCCGAATGTGACGAAAGTGAGCGGATGGCCATCCGGGCCAGGCTCCCATAGTCATTTGTGTTTATTGCATGACCAATCAAAATATTAAATTAGATCTTAGTGGGAGAAATAAGTTGGGAAAAGAGCGAGAATCGACTTGCCCGGAGTCCGATGGCAAAAGAAGTTCCAATTGCACGATAATTTTAAAACCCTGAGGTGTCTTTGAGGCTTGTTCGATGACTAAAATAAAATGGTTTAGTCAGAAATGAGGAAGCCATTACTGGCCAGCGATTTCACAATCACACTATCCACACTATCTTCGTTGAGGGGTATCTGAACGTTCACAAAATGAATCCTAATATGAATGAGATAAAACACAACATGGGGAATAAGTTAAGTATGGTGAAGATGTCCTCCAGAAAGTAGATGCTGCTCCAGATCCTAACAAAAGAGCACATAAGTGTCAGCAAGAGCAAGATAGAAAAAAAAAAACACACAGAAATAGTTGAAAAGACTTTGCAACATGAAGTACTTTCAACTCCATCGTAGGTTCTCCATTGACAGCAATAAACGAATTCATTCGCACTATGATTTGCATCGCCGCTTTGATCGTCTTCGCCTGATCGCCCAATTCTATCGAGTTTGGTCATAGCCTCATTCAGCTCGATGTGCAGCCTAGTTGTCTCTTTCTTCCATTGCTGGAGCTCTGCTTTGTCTACTGACCACTCGCAGTTCCTCCTCTCCGTTTCTTCCTTCAACTCGTCGAGTTGCACTCCCAATATGTCAATAGACCGTCTTTGCCGATCGCAGCGCGAAGCCAATTCCAGGTGCTCTGCAGCACGACGCCTGATCTCATTGTTGTCTGTGCGTCTGTCCTTCTCAATCAAGAATTCCGCCATCCTCCGCCACGATTTCAGATCGGTTTCGAGATTCTTGACGCGCAGTTCGAAAGTGGCCTTGATAAGAGCAACACCAGACTGTGCTTGGTCTTCAGCGATCTTGACGCGCTTTTCAAGGTCCTTGTTGTTGTCACGGACGGAAGAGACATATCCTGAGGCTTGGGTGTATTGCTCTCGGAAGAAATCATGATCCTTTTCTGTGCTGGCTTTACTGTTTGTAGCAGCTTCGATTTGAGTGACTAGGTGCGCCCGTTCCACCTCCCACTCCGCCTCCTTCTCTGCAAGGAGCTGGCTGCTCTTCGCATCGGCGTTCGCCATTCGTTGTTCCCATTCGGCCTGGTCCTTGGCAGCCAGTGTAGTCATGTTATCGATACGCTCCTTTTGCTCTTTAGATCTGTGTTGAGTTTGTCCACCTCATCTTCGCTCTTGGTTCGTTGAGAGACTAGTTCAGCTTCAAGCCTCGTAAGCTCTTGAGATTTTGTTTCAACCAACGCGAGGGCAGCATTGAGACGATCGTGAACATCCTCATCAATGCAGTCGTTCTAATAAACATCGTATGCAAACAATTGAGCGTACCCGGAAATTTTGATAGTCAAAAGTACTAACCGGCGAGAGAGACACTTGCCTCGGTGGCGCAAGAGAGCCTGCTCTGCTGGATTTATTCGAGCCCACATCCAAGGTCGTTGCCTTGCCTTTGCCTTTGCCTTTGCCCTTGCTTGTTTGAGGGACCACAGCTGGGGTTTGTGACCGAGAACGAGATCTGGTCGTATGCATGTTCCCTAGCTGGGAACCATCCTCCGAATACGGGCAAGGGGAGGCAGGTCGACTAGCAGCCTGCACAAAGATCTATGCGCAAATCAAACAGGAAAATCAACGTCGGAGTCAAATTAACAAATAACGAATGTGCAATTGCATACCTTCGGGATACCCTCCGAGCCATCGTTGCTTACTTCCGATCTGAGAACAAGTTGGGCAACAGCATTCTCCGACGATGACTTAGAAGTCTGGAACTGGATATCATCCATCATGCCCTGCATGGCATCCTGAGTTGATTCCTCTTCCTCCTTTTGCAAGGCGATGTGAGGTGGAACTGGCATGTCCCCAGCATGCATATCATCGTCCCCAGCACCCCCGCTGAGATCGACATACGCCTCCTCCATCTCTCGCAGAGTCGCACTATCATCTTCCAGTGCAGCGCACGGGCCTGAAGCAGGAGGGACGGCAGCAGTCGACAGATCCCGCATCTCCTCGTCTTCCTCCTCCACAATCGTCTCCTGGACAAGACCCGTCGCGCCCGGTCGCGGTTTGCTGGCGTTGACATTGGCGTTGCTGACATTGCTCGCGCTCCGGCTGCGACTCGCGCAAATCTCAGCAAGTGTCCTCTTCGGACGCGCAGCTGGACTCCCCGCCTCGGAAGCAGCAGCTCGCCTCTTCACAGCCTCCGCAATCTCCTGGCCCCTCTTGACAATATCCGACTCCCATATCTCCTCCGCGCTCTCCTTCTGCCTCTCTTTGCCCGCCACGACCTTCGTAGGCGGCACTGCTGCATGCTTGGCCGGGTTCTCAGGAGAATCAAAGTCCTCTATAGCATCCATGGGCACATCTTCATCCTCCTCATGCATGATGATTTTCGAGCTGGGATACCGGGCAGAGTCCGTAACTTTGGAGATGCTCTCAGGCAATGACGACGCTGGTTCGGCAAGAGGGAGATGAGTAGTGCTTCTGCCTCCGGGCGTCGATGGTGGCAGCGGATGCAGAAGGGTAGAGTACGTCGTTGGCTCCGGAGCGGGCAGGTCTATATCCAATGCTTTCGATTTGGGTTTGGATGGCAATTGCGATTGCAACTCCTCTGCCTCGGTTTCAGGAACGACATCGTTTTCATAAGAGTTTGAGGGAGGTTTCGTGGTGCGCTGCCGACGGAGGGTGCCATTAGACGTGGTAGCCGTTGTAGATTTCGATTTGGAAGAAGCAGCCGTTTTCTTGGATGCTTTGGAGGTGGCAGAGCGAGCTTCGGCATCGGTGTCGGCAGCGATGGAGGTGGCAGCAGCAGCAGCAACGACGTGTTTGGGAGATTCTTGTGTTTCAACTTGTTTAGAGCTCGCAGCCACGAGCGTAGACGACTTGCTAGGTACGGACATCGTCTCTTCTCGAGCACCTCTTCATCATTTTCGTCATTCCACGTTGTCTCGAGAGACTCATGAGCCGCTATCTTTGCCTTGGATGAAGATGCAACCGGCTGCACCAGGTCGCCCAGCGGCATCTCATTATCAGCTGTGGGAGGGGGTGCAGGGGGCGCTATCCGTAGTTTTGATGTGCATAAGGGCGAGGTGCAGGCGGTCAAGTAGAATAATCTCGAGCCGACGATGCTGCTCACGGCAGTTTCGATCGGACAGTGAGGATGTTTGATTTGCAAGCGCCGACCACGGGCATGGGCGCGATTGTGGGGAGCAACGTCGAGGCTCTGTGCTGGGATCCTTGGGAAAGCTATGCAACATCGATATCAAAAATTCTTGAGGGCATCTCAGGAACATCAAGACCTCTTCAAGTAGCCGTCATCGGGTCTGCCAGTCAGCGGCCGAGGTGACAATGGATCTGCGCAACAGAGTCTGTCGACGCGGGTGTGGCAGGCAGATTAAAGTCGACACATACATAGTAGAACCCTAACACAAACGCACAGCATTAGCACCCATCATTCCTCTAAATTTGCAATATGACAGACAGAACAGAATAAACCGACCTGCAATGCTTGCGCCATTGATATCCTGTACCCAATGATCCGGAACCAAGAACCGTTCCTTCCACCTCATAAACACAACACTGCGATCCCTGTCCTCGAGCATCATATGCGGACGCTGGCCTTCGTGCCTGATGTGTTTGAATGCGGGGAAGCGGGACCAGTGCACGATGTCCTCGTGCTGCGATGCCCCCCAGTTTTGAGTGAGAAACCCATACCGATTCCCGATAATTTCGGCATCGAAATAAGTAGCCAGTTCTGGCCAATCGTCTGTCAACCTGCGAATCCTGAGATAGCAACACAAAGTCGACGCTGCGAAATTGACATCCTAGATAAATTTAAGGAATCAAGGGAAAAGTTCACAGAGAAGTATTCAGCTAACGGAAGTCATAACACCATTGCAAGAGAGAGGGACGTACCACGATAGTCACGTTGACGTCGTTGCTGTTCCTGCCGCTCTTTGCATGCCCTTGAAATGTGGCACCAGGGTAAAGACAGTGGTGTGCGCAGGTGCGAATGTGCTGACGGGTGACATCTGCGAGCAGATCCAGATAGCCATAGCTGTGCACACCAGCCGTCGCATGTTGGCGGGCGGGGGCAGCCTCGGAAGCAGATGGTGCGGACGAGAAATGGTGTGGATGCCGATGTAGCGGCGCATTATAGTTGTGGGATGGTGGTGGAAAGGAAACAAGAGGGCCAAAGATCTCGGGACACAGCCTACAATTGTCCTTTGCCACTACTTCAGGAGCCTTGTACAGTTGATACCAGAACAGAGCTCTGGATCTTCGACGTCGCGGAAGAAGATTTCGTGGACTTTCTCGACCTTCTTTTGGTTGCGGCCTCCCATGCGTCCAATGGCGCCGCACGCGCCGCTGGTCTCGTCCACCTCGCCCGCCTCCTTCACGGTACTACGAAGTTTCCAGTTCCTGGACTTGCTCTTCTTCCGCCTGTTCAGGTACGTCTTCTTCACGAGGATGATGTTGGGTATCCGTGATACGAGCGGCTTCGCGAAGTTGTCCGCGTTGTAATTGGCGTTGGTGAGGAAGTAGTCGGGCGCGGGGTCGGCGGGCTGGAGGATCACACGGAGGTGCGTGCATATGCGGAACACTTGGTTAGTGGGGCCTGACAACTCGAAGTCATGCTGATTCTGGTCGCGTAGTGTCGATGATGTAGGAAGAGCCAAGAATCCTTCACAATTTCGACAGAATGATACAGCACCTGCAAAATCGCGGTTAGTACACTGGATGAATAATTCATACAACAAATGCACCTTGTTTAGGGATTCCTTCCGTGATATTGACGCTATAAAAAGTAAGATAGCGAATGACAATGACCAAAAGTACACTCACGTATTCCTCAAGCAAAAAACACATAGATTGTCACAATTTGGGACGATGGGTGTTCCTAAAATCGAAGATCAATGGCTATTGTTTTGGAATGAGATCAAGAACAGATTGTACTGCAATTAGCACAGAAAATACGATGCACAGCAGAATCTGCCACAAACTCCGTGACTGTAAACATAAGAAAGCAACTGGTGCTTTAGAAAAGTGAAGAAGGCATAACCCTACGATTTAGTCAGCCATGAAGGCGGAAATCGACACCTAAGGGGGATGAAAATCTTAGTCACGTGCTTCTATTGAAATCTTATGATGTTAACTTATCTTATCTGATAAATAAACTCAGAATTTGGTTGATGCATCGAGGTGCGACCAGCGATATGTCCCATAATTCCGTTCACCATTATCTTTCGACCAGGCTGATCATATACACTAGAGCTACTGACTAGGGGACCACCACGAAACGAGTCTTCACACTGCTTGCTCCTCCTGATATTATCGTATGGCGATCACCCCGGATGGCTATATTCAACGCGTCGCTGGCCTCTTCCAACTTCCTTGAACTACAACCTCACCACCCCAAGGCTGGATGTCCCATTATCAGAGGAAGAACTTGATGGTGCGCCTTATATTCATTTAGATGATTTATTATCCTGACAAATACCGTTCCTAAGGACTCGGCGGGAAGGCAGCACAAATTATTGCAGAATCCTCTGATCCTCTCGACGTCCTCACCCACCTTTCCCAAAACTTCCCAAAATATGCCACCTCACTGGCTCGCATATAGGGAACTCCACCTCATCCTAGCCAATCGGCGTTGGTGGTTAATGGACGTGTACGTAGCATTTTGAGGAGCATATATCTATTCCCCAGGCTGACATCTTCTGTCTTCCTTTTTTTTTTTTTGTTCAATTTGTTGGTCCCATTAATTGCACCCAACAATTTTCATATTGCAGATTCCAAGGCCCTGGAGAATCATGAGTTCCGCGGACGTATCGAACCGATTGTTAAAGCACTGCAGGACGTGTCGCCTCATTTGGCCGAAGACAAGTATGTTTCTTTTCTGCTTAAAATGTGGTCTGCATGATCTAACATGTTCATAGGTAATAATAGAACTATTTGTATAGTAACGACCCAATCCATTCAGCCTCGGTCCGAGGCACCCCATAGTTCCAAAGAGCATCAACAAACTTGTCCTCACTGTCCTTGTTCGAACCCCATATGTGGAAGAAAATCCAGAGAGTTGATGATGTATAGCCATGCGACTTAAAATACCAATTGGCAAATGCATTGAAATTTGGCGGCATCTCTTGGGTATTGTCAATAGGGGGTTGGCTGAAGTGGGTCTTAACAATTCCACAGATCGTTCGAACATGAGTCCAGATTCTTTGCCCTAAATGTGAATTAACATCATAGATGGTGTTCTCTTGTGAGGGTGACTGGAACATTGAAGTTGACGATGAGCTTGAGCTCGATGCCCGCTCTATAGAAGATGTGTCATAACGATAAGAAGAACATTTTATCATATGCACATACCGGTGTTGGGTCCCTGGGAACTCGATGATAGAGGTAACAGCCTAGGCCTTGCCTCTTTCCGCTGAGTAGCAGGTTTCGAAGGTGATGTCCAGTTCTTAGTTATAGGTTTCGGAGTCCAAGAGAAACGATCAACGCCCTTCGCCCGAAGGATCATCCAAGCTAGCCCCTCCTGGAAGTTCTCAAGACGTTTGAAGCTTGGGTACAGTTCTCCTTGAACTTTAGCTATAACTTCGTCCCTGTAAGACATCAGTATCACCTCATTACTAAGTAAGCAAAGCACGGACTGACGCTGATCGATAAACCATAGAAGACCCTTTCCCAGAAACAAGAGGGTAGTAGGCACCAGCGATTTCATCCTGCTTCGAGAGCTCGTGGACGTCCTTGTTATTCATGATCCATCTCGCCACTTCGAAAGGTATTGCCTCGAAGCCAATGCCATCTTCTATCGTCTGGTGTACAGTAGCAATGGCATTTGCAGCTTCGATGTCATCCATTTTGAAGACAACAGGCCACGTCGGTGCATCCTTCCCAGTCTGTATGAAAGGGCTTAAAGGTGATGGTGAGAGCAGAATTCGATGAACAACAGGTTCAATTTACCATGTACGATGGACCCCTGGGTTATCTCCACCTATCACGACATAGACAACTCCTTCAGTACGTTGAAATTGTTGGGCCATTGTTGCTCGAAGAGCTGAATATAGTAGGTATTTCTTCTGAATGAAATCCAGAAGTGCGAGAGCTGGGTGCGGGGCTTCTTTCACTCGCAACAATGACCAAAACTTATATTATAAGGAGTCACATATCGCCGGGATGGTAATCAAAGAACAAAGCGAGCACATGTACCTGTGAATATACTAGAAAGAGAACCATAATGTCTCCGGATCTGATGAAGTCTTTCTTTTTGCCTGCGGAGTAAGAAGAAATGGGCATTTGATTGAGATAAAGCGGATTTGGATCAGTTCAGCTGATCATGAGCCACCAGACGCGATATCGAAGAAAGATTGCAATCGCGATTGATAGTTAAAGGTACGTGATAAGAGTGGGATGTGAGAACAACTGAAAATGCCAATAGTTTTCCAATTTAAAGATCGTGATACATTTGAATACACTGAGCGCGTAGTATCTCCAAGATGTCATGTATAATCTACTGGAGGACACTGTGGAAGGTAGCTGCATTGGAATGAAGTGTTCTGTTTTTTAAAATAAATAAATCAGCGAGGTAGACACACTACAGATTCTTCGAGTTACTTACGAGAATAGACGATTGTCGATGGTAAAGCTGTATTCCTCGTTGGTTGGATGCACGCCAAGACCAAATCCCAATCCGATATGATCAGCGAGCCACTTTGAACTGTATGCACACATAGGAAGCCCGTCAACAAATTTCCCCGAAGACATACCAGTCTCAGCCGCAACTTCATCATAATCATTGGATCTGATGCGAAGACGCGGAAGGGATCCAGGACCCCTTTTCCCGCGCATGCGCATATGGATTGAATCAAGCGCTTTCAGCCACTTGGTCAAAGTCTGAGAGCACCAGGAAGGCTTGTGGACATAAAAAAACGAGTCATAGGAGTCGGCTGCTTGTGCATACTCCGTTTCGGATTCATCCGACGACATTCCTGTGATTCCCAGTCTCTCCAGCATCGGTATATGACACTGTAAAAGGGGATGTTGGTTCGTCAATTCAACGTGTCGCGCGAAAAGCTGGTAAACCGTTTTAATGAAAGATGATAGATGAAAAACAAAGTCACATACTTGTTTCTTTCTGGCGTATCGCCTTGCAGCTTGCATTGCCCGCTCCTTGGCAGCTGGACCTTGAAGATCGCCGTTATACAATCTTTTCAATGTTTTGATATGGGCAAAGAAGGCCTTCTGTACAAGAAGCAAGCTTCCTTTGTGTTGAGGATATTTCTGAACAAAGTAGGCTGAGAACACCCGTGAAGCCGACTCATTCCGAGGGTTTTTGGGGAGTCCCACTAGATCTACCGTGAAATTGGTTAGACTGCAGCAAGGAGGGTGTCTGTCAACGCATTTGGAAGCATTCCACGACTTTTTGAATACACTGAGCTCCTCAGCAGACATCAAGTCACTGGAGGCCGGAACTCGTTTCGTCTTCGTCAGAGACAATAAGCAGTCTACTTCATTTCTAATCAAGGCCTAATTGGTCATTCAATCACTTATGCAGCTTTGAAATACTTATGAGACTTACCGAGAAAGCTTTCTGGTCAGCAGTGCGGTGACTGGGTCTTGATGCTTTCTTAGTTGAGTTTTGAGGTTGAAGAGAAGGTGGATGTAGTTGAGGAGAAGCCGGATTCACGTCAATATGAGAAGCAAGTTCTACCGAAAGACGTCCAATCGACGTCTCAATTTGATCAAAAGATGCACTCTATGGGAGACTCAGCCAGACGGTCTAGAAGTCAAATGTTAAGACTTACCAGACTGTTGTGCCTTTGCTCAAATCTACCCACGAACCCTTTAAATGCGTGTTCAATTTGATACAGACAAATCCTGGTGTCTGAGATTTCCTATTCATCCAACGTTATTCGAGTTCTACTTGAGAAGTACAAGCATACCATTTCATTGTCAGTATCTGCACCAGGGTCTTCGCCTTCTGGTAGAGTTGGAGCATCCTACTCGTTCAACGTCAGAGAAACACTAATTGAAAGGTACGGACATACCATTTCATTATCAACATCTGCACCAGGGTTATCGTCTTGAGGATGACCTGGCATTTCAAATCCCGTTGTTGGGACAATGGGAGGTGAATAGTCTTGAAAGGCAGGATTACAGAGATGAGCCAATTGATATTGAGCAAATGGAACCATATCAAAGGTAACGGCAGGCTGAGAATCCGTTTCGTTGACCGATCCTCCTTTGTGAATAGAGAAGCTTTGCGCATCATGCACAGTGTGCCCAAGAGCGGTGTGGTATGTCCCTTGACTTGTTTCTGACGCATCGGAGGAAGACAGAGGGCCCTTTGCCGAAGCATTACCGTCAGAGTACGTCGAAATACACATAGCTATGATATCATGAACTTCAACAGCCATCCACAAGCTGTAAAGGATGTAGCAAACACGTACAAGTAGAGTGATTGACACTGGTCTCCGTATTCAAAAAACTGGCGAAGCCGCGCTGAGTATGGCCGGAATGGTTTACGAGGCCAAAGCTCATACTGTCAAATCGCAACGACTTTGAGAGATGCTGCAGCAACTATATAGCAGGCCTCCCTTTAAACGATTTACAAAAAGTATGTGATTTCTATCAAAGCATGGCCCGTGATCAATGAAGATCGATAAAACGCAAAGATATACCCGCTCGATGTTCGGAATATGTTGTCAGTAATTCTCAGGTTATGGGCTCATGAATACGAGGTTGAGCTAAGGGTCGACAACGTGCAAAAGCACGCCTTTTGAGGGTGCTGCTTT
>JANCIO010000592.1:0-13675 GCA_027604855.1 Psilocybe subaeruginosa
TAGAGGATAAATCTTTGATCTAAAAGGTTCAGAACCAGGCTTCAGCTCAATAGCATGATCCCAAGGCTTTCTATCTGGTAGCCTATCAAAAGACTCTTTAGAAAAAACCCCTTTAAATTGGTGGTAATGTTTAGAGACTGATTCTTCAGGGCAGCCTATCAGGCCACACTGGATGAATGGAGGGTAACCATAAACTTTGGGAATGCCAAACACTAGTTGTGTTCTGGATGTTGGGACATGTTCAGCCAGCATACCCCTTAGCCATATACCCCTCATTAGACATAGGTGCATTATTGGATTTAAAGCTAGGCATTATGGATTTATCTATACAAAGCTTGACATGTTATCAGATATCTGCCCTATTCTGGTACAGGCACACTCATACCCATGATGTTTCAACTGGGGGACACAGAAAAGGGCATAGGCTTCATGTATGATATTGAGACTTGTGCAGTTGCATGGTATATGGACTTGCATGCATTCCATATGACCCTTGAGATTATCTCTACACTGCTAGTACTCTCTAAGTGTATTGCATAACATATCTACTGCAGTATTCACTAAATACCAGCTCCAATGGCACACTAAATAATTGGCAGTGTGACATATATTGAAGAGACTGTAGTCAGTACTATGGTACACCATTCAAGGGGTTTGAAGAGACGTACAAAGAGCCTAGTAGATTGTCATGTGCTTACCCCACTGACTGAACAAAAGGCATGATTAAGTTCCTAGCATCTAGGGATGTTTGTAGGATAGTATGGGATGATGGAAACAGCTTGCATGGGGTTTGACGGTGTGTGCCAGTGCTGATGATCCAAAAATGGTGAAAATACAGTTTGCTCCTGAGGGTATTGGCATTGAGAGCATTAGTGGAACTGGGGGGTATGCCGAAACTGAGATCTGGAGGCTCTTGAGTTCTGGGGTATTAGTGGTGGGTTCTAGGCAGGTGGGCACTGCGCTCAGCCTCATCACCTGCCTTCGGCAGGCTCCTCAGCTTTGCTCCATTTTCTGATAGCCTATCAAAAGACTCTTTAGAAAAAAACCCTTTAAATTGGTGGTAATATTTAGGGACTGATTCTTCAAAAGTCTTCTTTGGGGAGTCATCCTGCTGATGAGATTATTCTGCTAATTTTTGAGACACAGTGGAAGTGGCATTAATAGACTGCTTTTGAGGATGAAGATATGATATGAATATTCTATCCTCAGGCTCTAATTCAGAATCAGGAGTGTCTTCAATTAAATCATTTCCTTCTTCATGAAATTCAGGCAGTTGTCTTCTATGAATTGCAGCTATTTTTTGCCTTTTTCTCCTGGCTCTTTTGACTTTCATGTGACAATCAGGAGGACATCTAATGAATTGAACATCCCCTGTTTTCCAGTCAACATCAGGATTGTGTAGATAAAGCCAAGTGTGTCCAATAATTGCAGTTTTATCTCCCAAGTCACAAACAGCAAAGGTAGCCTTTTCTGTGTGGTTTTTGTATACCATAACCAAGTCCACTTCCTCATGAATAGAGCCACTCTTGTTGAGAGTACCATCAACATTGTAGACTGGAATAGCTCTAGGAAGTTTTCTTGTATTGAGATTATGGTATTTAACAAACCTGGTGTCCAGAAAAAGACCTGTAGCCCCAGAGTCCAGCAAAGCATCCACACTAAGCCTTTTTTCTGTATACACTGTTTTCAAAATGACTGACAGATGGGTAGAGGTTTTAGGCCTGTGATTCAAGATATATATTTTATCAGAAATAGAAGAGGAAAAAGGATTTAAGGAATTTTCAGAAGACATGAGTTGACTTTCAGTATCAGAATTGAATGTGTTGGGATTATCATTTTCAATTTCTAATACAGAAAATTTATTCTTCGATTGGGACATGTCTTTCACCAATGGAGCCTCTAAAAATCCTTTTGTGGCTTATCCTCCTTCTTTTGCTGTTCTTCCTTTTCCTTCAAAATCTCCTCCCTGTAGAAGGCTTTCAGAGCTTCATAGTCCATTGAATTTATGTTGACAGTGGACCTGCAGTTAGCAGCCTTATGACCAGGCTTTCTGCATTTGAAGCATATTAGAGGCCTAACAGACCTCCAATCTGAATCAATGTCCATGGGGATTACATCTTGTTGCCTTGCATGAACCTGCAGATTGCTTGAAGTGCCTTGGGTGGAAGTGGAGGAGGAATTAAAAGGGCTAGCTTGGAAGGGCTTGGGTGCTGGTTTAGATGTGGGTGTTGGTGATTGATTGACTGGCCTAGAGAATGGAGAGAGTGATTTTTTAATGACTTCACTCTGTCTCCATTGTCTATCCAGCTTAGTAGCCCAAGAAATCCAGTCCTCCAAAGGAACAGGCATATGTAGTAGACAATAAATCTTATCCACCAGAGATGAGTTGAGTCCCTTTTGAAAAAATTCCACCAAAGCAGCATCATTCTATTTTGTGTTCACTTTCAATTTCTTGAAGCTAGCCACATATTCATCAGCTGTATGGTTGACTTGCTTGAGCTAACTCATTTTGTGTCTAGCTGTGGCTGCAGGATTTGAGTCTCCAAAGGCTGTCCTAAATGCATCCAGAAAATCTTTCCACTGAATTGCATCTCTGTCCTGATCTCCATCCTCAAGATTTGCACTTTAGCCCATTGACCAGCAGTACCTCCTTTCATAATGGAGAGAGCACTGACAACTCTGCTAAGGTCATCAGTGATCCCCCTTCTATGAAAATATAATAGAAGTTGACTGAGGAAGGTCTCTGCTTTACTGAATGTACCATCATAGGGCTCAGGTGGGGCAACCTTGATAATGACTGGGGGAGGAGTATCAAAGAGAGAGGACTTGGAAACTTTGGGAGAGGCAGAGACCACAGAATGCAGAGGCTCAGCAGCAGGTGCAGCTGAGGGTGGAGGTTATTGGTCATTTGTTGAAAGAGGTGGTGGTGGTAAAAAAACTTTGGAGGGTGGCAAGCTGCTGCTGATGCATGGCAATCTGCTGCTGGAGCTCCTCATAAGAGGACTGGGCAGGGGTAGATAGTGGCAGTGGGGTGGTGTTGGGTGAAACCATAATAAAGGCTCTTCCAGGTGTGTGTGGGAGAAAGCTATCTACAAAAAGTGCCCTTGAAACTAAACTAAGTATCTGAAAAAGATTTAAACTACTGGATACCCAGTTGTCCTTTCTTGCCTAGGCTTTAACCCCAGAATCACAGGACTGACTACCTGGTATTTTTCTGGTGGACTAAAAGCAAATCCTCTCAGAAAGGAAATGCCCCAACAGTTGGTATCCCTATCTATGTACTAAGTTCACACACAGCACACTGGAGAGTGGAATAAATGATTGGAGAGTGGGGGAATATGGAATAGGGTGGTGGGTGATAGATGAAAGGATATTGGTGAAGGTGGATAGAGTGGGAAAAGGTGGAGAAAGAATATAAGATGATGGATGATGAATAGTTGGTGATGGATGGTGGTGGAGCTGTCAAAGAAGCTTCAATCTTCTGTCAGGGCAACACTAAAATCAGTGTGAAAAGGCCACCAACAAAGACAAGCAAGAGAGTAAGAGCAGAGGATGAGAAGAGAGCAGAGGATAGACTTATGAGGAATCAATGATCTGAAGGTTCACACCAATGATAGTGGAAATTCTAAGAAATTAAAGCTGGGGATCTACCTACAAAATATGCAGTACTTATACTACTCTAGAGGTGACTTACTAAGTAAGATTCCATGATGAGTAATGAGAAGGATCATGATGAGTAATGAAGAAAGTAATGATGAGTAAGGATGAGTAATAAACAAGATCATGATGAGTAATGGAAAAGAGTAGTGATGGAAGCTTCTGGAATAATCAAGATATCAGGAAAGATAAAAGATATGATAAAAGATAAATAATAAGATAAAAGGTAAAAGATAATCATGAGATGAAAATAGAAGTAAATAAGAGAAACCCTGACAATCATGCTCTCGCAGCAGAGCTACATCAACTCAAGGTCTTTACACTCCCCCACAGGTACCAATCAGAACCGGTCAGAATCCAACCAGTACCAACCGGAATTTTATTTGACAGTGTCTCTGCCAAATTAGCAGTAAAATGTCCAAATTTTTCTGACCGGATTCCGATTGGAACCACTGGTACCGACCGGTTCCACCATTACCAAGTCTGACCAAAATCCAATTGGAATCCAACCAGAATCTGACTGGAATCCAAGTGGAATTCATCAAATTTAAAACCCAATTAGACCCAATTCCGAGTGGAATCCAAGTGGTACCAAGTGGAACCATATTATGTCGGCATACTATTTACAGCTCAGCAAGTAATAACACAAAAAGTATACATAGATCTTAACAGTTTGTGACAAATTTGGTATTGTTAGAATTGTAAAATTCAGGAAAATATGATTATATAATAGTTATATAAATTAAACAATTTCTAGTAAAGAAATACCTATTTTTCATATAAATCTGTGCTTATATAATCCAAATTTCTTGAATAAAATTGATCTTTGTATTCCATTAATTTCTATTATTGCAACATTATTAAATATAACTAACAGAATCCTATTTTGTTGCAAAAAGTGGTTTACAATATCCATATATATCCAAATTTACAGTATTTTGTATATTGAACATGCTGACATAATATTGAGATGATGATGTAATTACAGGTGCATTGCCCTCAATTTTATGATCATTTTGATATATAATATGTGGGTATAGCTTCAGAGGAAGTGCCAGAATATATTATTGGGTGTTGTAAAGAATAGTATATAATTCATTAAATGTTGAGAATACCACAAGTAATAATAGTGTAGTTGGTAAAGCATATATAGAATTAATATATATAAAGCTGTTGGTTCAATTCCTGTTGAGTGTATTTTATAATTTCACATTTATTACAAGTATCATGTGACCTGAATGGATTACTTAAGAGCATATGTAAGAAATATTATATAATACTGACTAAGCATATAATATCGTGTGATTTCAATACATTATTTATAAGCTTATGTAAGCAATTATTATGTAATGCTGACTAGGCATTGTTTTGTACACTGAGTAAGTACATTCTGAGAAATTCTGACTGGATTCTGACCAGTTCCGAGTGAGTCTGAGTGGATTCTGACCGGATTTCGACCAGTTCCAACTGGGTCCAAGTGGTTCCGACTGGTACTGGTGGGGCACTGTAAAGTACTGATCAACTCTATCATCACACATTTCAACTTCAGCGATGCGAAGCCTCTTGCAATTCTGATGGACCCCAACACAATGATTTCAAAGGATGACTGTCCTATAGATGCAGAGGAAATAGTGCACATGCGGCGCATCCCCCACTGCAAGGCCATCAGCTCTCTCATATACACCAGCATTGGCACATGTCCAGACATTGCCTTCGCTGTCTCCACTCTCTTGCAGTTCCTTGATAATCTGGGCCAGGCACATTGGGAAGGCATGAAGCGGGTGTTTAGGTACCTGTTGGGTATGAAGGGATGGGGATTGAGTTACGGGGGAGGAAAAATAGGGCTGGAAGGGTATACAGATGCAGATGGGGCTTCACAGGATCATAGGCACACGATCTCAGGCTATGCATTCATCATCAACAGTGAGATGTTTAGTGCAGGGTGCCTTTGTAATTGCCCAATACACAACACCCAATCAAATATTTATATTGATCAGTTCAATCTGGGAGGGTAAGCTTTAAGGCTTATTACAATAACTAGTATCACAGAGTACAGACTTAGACAATTGCTCTTGGGTGATCACTAGTAGCTAGAGAACTCTTTTAGACAGGCAAGTACACACAAGGCACTAAAATAGCAAGAGTGATCTCTCGATGTGAGGGTGATCACCAATATCACAGGGATTGCTTTTGGGGGCGAGTGTACATGGGACACTTAACAGATCTCTTCTATCAAACACTATAAGCGATCACCCGTATTAACACGTAGTAGATCCTTGGTTCCTATAAGCAACTGGGCACACTAGTCCACAGTCCTTAGTTTACTATAGGCAACGTCCTGAAACAGTCGGATTTCTCTGACAGTCGTCCCTAGTACTATGAGCAATCACTAGCCTTTATAGGGTTCCCACCTGTACTTAACAATCCCCAGGGCAGTCTTACTATATGCAATGTCCTGAACAGTCAGATTTCTCTGACAGTTGTCTCTAGTTACTATAAGCAATTGCTAGCCATATAGGGTTCCAACCCATACTTAACAATCCCCAGGGCAGTCCACGGATGACTTATAAAAGCCTGCTTATCAAGTCTAATAGACCTGATGTTGAATATAACAATGGCAATTGCTCACAAAACCAGGTAGGGCCTAATTTCTTAAGGTGAACTGTAGTGTTCAATTTCTCATCACACAAATCACTAGTCCTCAAAGTATTAACACTGGAATTCTTATTCAGAGTAAATTCTGATATCAAATCTGGGGTGTAGATTACTTGGTTCCTATTTTAAGATACAGGGCTGTTTTTATAGACTAAATAGATACTTTGGCTTGTGATAATTGAAAGAGACTAAGAGAAAAGAAAGGAAATGGGCCGCATGCTGCCTAGCCTTTGCTGCACCAATTATAATAGTGGAAAGTACTAGTTTGCCTGGGCTACAGTGCTTATTTGAAGATAACATTGTTGTCCATGTGGCAGTGCCTCCTTGGGTAGTGATCACCCAACTTATTTTATCAGATGGCTCATGGCTAAGGCATGTCGAGACTAGATTGCTTAGGGGTATATTTTCTAGGAAACCCTACCAAGGTTCTCAAGCACAGTTGCTATTGGTTTAGAACCTCCTGGAACAGCAGGTGCCCTTATCATGAGACAAGTTACTTCTAGTATTGTGTGGTGATCGCTGACTGGGCGATCCCTCACTCACATTGGCTGCATTGCAAATTACAAGTTTTTATAGTTGGATCTAGTAGACCACCATATGCTGGGTTGTATACAAGATTTCAATTTCCAATACATTCAGTCGGTGGGGTGATCATCTGTGTAGCACAGTGATGTCTGATCCCCAAGCGGTTGATCATCTAATTTAGTGAACAGCCTTTGTGATGCCTGAACATGGTAATTGCTTTTGCTAATTAATAAGGTTTCCATCACTTGGAAATCGCTTGGTAAGAGACTGATGGGTGTTACCCCTTGTAAGAGCCAAGGTCACTTTTTAGGAGTTTTTCCTTGCATGGGACTAATAGCATGATCCATGGGGTGGGTGATTGCCTCAGGTGCTCAGTTAGGGTTGCTTTGATAGCTGTGTAGGAAACTAAAGGTAGTCTTTGATTTGTAGTGCTGATTAATAGGCCACACTACACCTTAGTTAGTTTCTAAGGTCTACTATGCTTGTTGGCCCACTAGGAAGTGAAGCCTCAAAGCCTAATAGTCTGGCATATCTCCTACCCTTCACTAGTATAATGTACTAGTTTATTACAGATAAAAATTGCAAAAATAAGAGCCTCTGTGTCTCACTATGAATTGTAAGCTCAGAATGGTTTACACCCTTTCAACAGCAGTGCTGTCTCCTGGAGCTCACGCAAGCAAGAGCTGGTCACTCTTTCAACAATGGAGGTCGAGTGTTATGACTTCAGGCTTATATTCACGTGCATGGATAAAGCCAACAGTCAAGTAGTCAAGAACAGCAAGTTCAAGTGGTATCGAGTAAGAGGAGATTAGATTCTCAAGAACTAGCTAAGGAACAATAGCGGTGTCTACTGGCTATTTAAGCATTTTGAGTATCTACAATTATAATACAAGATGAGTCCAAGTATGAGTCAGAACATAAGATGAGTTGCGACAGTGCCATTGATGTGAGTCAGAGTGTGAGTCAGAACAAGAAGCAAGTCATAACGGTATCGATGATGTGAGTCAGAATAGAATGAGTCAAATATATGATCACATGATGTTGTCCATCATGTGATAAGAAGATTTATATATGAAAATGAAAACAAAAACAAAAACAAAATAAAGTGTCCATAACATTACCCCCCTTCTAAAGTTTGACTGTTCCAGTCAAATTGTCTTCAATATCTGGGATGATAAGAGGAGGGAGGACGAATCGGGGTTTCTTTACTGTACAATGTTTGATGAGTACGCGTTCAATGGCTCACTCAAATCCTTTTTGTTGAAGGTGTTTGAGGGTATCACTGGCAGCCTTGTGATGGACTCAGACTCTTGCACGTTTGACTGCAATGTCTGCCTTGATGGTTTGTATTTTTCTGGCTAGGTAGTTGAAGAATTCAAGCTCTCATTCGATAAAAGGGGGGCAAAGGGCTTTGACATCATATCAGTTTTTGGCATTTTTCAAGATTTCAAGAAGTTCATAGACAGAAAGAGTATTAAAAAGTTGAGACGATGTAGTGGTAGGTTGGGGAGTGGAAGAAGCACAAGCAGTGGAATAAGACATTATCGAGTATCAATGTTTGTTGCCTAGAAGTGTAGCGACTTGACCTTTCTTATACCCTTTGTTGCCAGTCCAGGTCTGAGTTTTTCCTTGAGCTGAGAAATCGGCAGTTGATACTCCAGATTCTGGTCATGTGCCATTGCTGTGCATCTCGCCTTGAGTTCATCACATGCTTGCTTCTCTGCATCTTGGGATATTATGAACACTATTTCGAGCTCTTCTAGCATTCGTTGTTGATCTTCTTGGGATTTTGGTATTTTTGTCATGAGGAAAATGGGTTCGTGGGTATGTTTGGGAAAGAGAGTGGACTTGACCTGTTTGATCGAGAAAAGAGAGGGCATGTTAATTGATTATTGAGTGAGGGAAGATGGTGGTTTTTTTACAGCTTGTGATGTGTTCAGTAAGCCTGTAAAATTTTGTTACTGGTTTCTTCAAAGACCAAAGCTGGTTCCCACGTTGCTTCGGTGATTGGATAGTCCTTCTATTTGACATAGTATTGGTATCCTCTTCCTCTTTTTTGATGTTTGAGAATTGTCTCTATTTCCCAATGTTCTTCTTTGTTTAATATCTCTGGTGGCGGTCAAATGAAATTGGGTCCATGTGTTTCAGTTTTGTGATATGGATTAAGAAGTGTCACATGGAATACATCATGAATGAGCCATCCTTTGGGGAGTTCCAGCTGATAAGTTAGGGGTCCTAAGACTTCTTTTATTTTGAAGGGTCCTTCTCGTTTTAGTGCCATTTTATTATGATAATTCATCTGTAAATTTGTCGCTTCTAGCCAAACCTTTTGTCCTTAGGTGAACGGTGTGAAATTCAAGTTCTTTCTTTTGGCCATCCTTGTCTGGGCTAGTTCGTGGGCTGCTAGGGCTTCTTCCTGATCCTTTTGAAGATATTTAAGTCTTTCTTCCACTGAAGGGAATTTGGTGTGTTCAAATGCGGTAGGAATTGCAATAGAGGAATATCCAAGAATTAATTCAAACGGTGTTCTCTGTCTGTCTGCATGTCTTTGGTTATTGTGAGTGAATTCGAGGGTCCCAAGTTGTTCGTGCCAGTCTTCTGGGTAAGATGAGCAGTATATAGATAGATAAGCTTCAATTTCTTGGTTGTATCATTCCATTGTTCTGTCCGTTTGAGGGTGATAAGCAGTTGAAAATTTTGATTTTACTCTGAGGAGTTTCATTAACTTCTTGAATGATTCAGCAGCAAATCTGGGATCTCAATCTGATATGAGGCTGTCTGGTAGCCCAAACCTTTTGTAGAGGTTGTCCAATAAGAGTTTGCCATCTTTTTTGGCATCCAGTCCTTTCATTTGGCATGGAATAAGGATGAGTCCTTTTGTGTTTCTGTGATCGGTGATGCTTAAAATTGTGTCAAATTCAACTTCTCCTTGTTTGTCCAGGATTGGTGGAAGGTCTGTAAGGAAATCCATAGCTCTGTCTGCAAAAGGTCAGGCTGACTTTGGTCCAGGTATTGGTACAAATGATGGGTTAGAGGGATGTTGATTTATTTTGAATTGTTGGCAGGTGGCACATCCTTTTATGTATTGTTTGACAAATGACCATAATCCTGGCCACCAGTAGTGTTGTTTTACTGAGTTGAATGTTTCTAATTCTCTGGGGTGTCCAGCTGAAATAGGGTTGTGATATGATTTGACTATGTCCTTCCGTAGGGTTTGATCTTTTGGAATGTAGGCTCGTTCATGGTAGTATAAGATAGTTTTGCCGTTTACGTTCTCTGTTTCCATTCTTTGAGGTCGTGTCATGCATTTGGCGGTCCTCCTTCTAATAGGGTTTTCATTGCTTCTGCTGTGTTGTGGTCCAGTTTGTTTGCATTGGCAATCCTTTCCTGTAGCTCAGTGTCAATTAAGTCAATGAAAAGTTTTTCTGGGAGTAAGGTGATGTTTTCGTTGTCGTGGTCTTCTTCTGGGGTAAAATCGGGGCATCTTGAAAGGGTATCAGATTGAATCATTTTGTTCCAGATAGGTGTACCAATTTCAGATTGAATTCTGAGACGTACAGAGACCAGCGCACCTGTCGTTGGTTCAGATTTTGGGCCGATCTGAAATATGTCAAATTCTTGTGATCCGAATATACTGTCGTTGTGTGTTCTGATCCCTGGATGTAGTGTCTCCATTCCTGTAATGCTCGGATTATTCCCAATAATTCCCTGTCATAGATTTTGTAATTTCTTTTGGTTGGGGAAAATGTCTTTGATATAAATGTGCATGGGTGTCTTTCACCATTTCCATTGAGTTGGGTAAGGACTGCTCCAGAGGCGTATTTTGAAGCATCAGATTCAATTTGAAATGGCTTAGCGGGATCAGGCATCAAGAGTACTGGTTCTTCTGTGAATCGCTTCTTTAGTTCGTCAAAGGCAGCTTGAGTTGTGTCGTTCCATAGAAACCCTTTGTCTTTCTTCAGGAGTTTGTTCAGAGGTCAAGCTATCTCAGAGAATTTCTGGATAAACTTTTGGTAAAAGTTTCCAAAGCCTAGAAATGATCAGACTTGTTTAAGAGTAGTAGGCGCTGGCCAGTCTTGAATTCCTTTGAGTTTTGTTGGATCCATGGAGATTCTTCCTGTTTCGACAATCATTCCAAGATATTCCACCTTCTCCTGGGCAAATGAGCATTTCTCCAGTTTGAGATAGAGATCGTTTTCTCGGAGTCATTGTAGAACCATTTTGGTATATTTTTCTAGTTCCTCTCGATCTTTTGCAAAGATGAGAATGTTGTCCATATAGATGATTACAAAGCATTGTGATATCATATCTTTGAAGATCGAGTCCATCATGAATTGGAAGGTTGCCGGGGAGTTACACATGCCAAAGAACATTATAGTTGGTTCGAAAAGTCCACGGTTGGTTTTGAATACTGCTTTCCATTGATCACCATCTTTTATCCTGATGTTGTTGTAGCCCCATCGGATATCTAGTTTAGTGAAGAATTTTGTGCCTTTTAATTTGTCCATAAGTTCTGTTATTCGTGGTAATGGATAAGTGTTCTTGATTGTCCAGTCATTCAGATACCTGTAGTCTTGACAAGGTCTAAGCTTCCCATCTTTCTTTGATACAGAGAAGAAGGGAGATGCCATGGGTGATTCCGAGAGTCAAATGTATCCTTTGTCCAATTGTTTCTTTGTCCAGTTGTCCAGTTCTGTTTGTTCTGCCAGTGTGATATTATATGCCTTGAATTTTTTTGGTATGAATCCTTCTTTTAACTTGATTTTATGGTCCCATGGTCTTGGTTCTGGGAATCGGTCTGCTGCTTGTTTATTGAAAAGGTCCATATATGATTGATATTCTGGGGGAATGGTTTCTTGGAGAGGTTTTGTTGGTTTCTTCGGTTCATATTGTTGGGCTAGTGTTTGTGAGGTAGTGATTTTGGTGTTAAGCCAAGTTTTTTTTATTTCGTCTTTGTTTGCATCTCCAATATATTGGATGATTAATGATTCGAATTCTTCCAATGGGTGGGTAGTCTCAATTGTTGGTGTTTGTTCATCCATTTCCTCTTCAATGGTAGTCTGATTTATCATAGGTCCTTGACATGGTTTCCAAATTATTTGCCCATTCTGCCAGTTAATTCTTGGATTTTTTTCCTGTAGCCAAGGGAAGCCTAGAATGATTTTCTGTTTTCCTAATCCAGAGACCAGTAATTGTTCCTGATGGTTCCAATTTCCAACTTTTAGGTCCAGGTCTACGAACAATGAGATGGTTCCTTTTTTGTTTGGGGTTCTGTCTACATTATAAACTCAGATCAGTTTTTCCAAGGGTTGGGTCCTGAGTCCAAGTTTTTGTGCATAATTCTGGTCAATGAATTTCCCTCCTGCTTCTGAATCTAAGAGGGCAGAGGTTTCAACGATTTGTGAGCCATTCTGTTTCTTTGCAGGGAATGAAACTGGTAGAAGCATAGTTTTATTCTTGATTGTTGCCATAAGTACAGATTGTATTTTCAGATAAGGAGAGACAGATGTTGTCCTGTTTCTCTGCTTTAAAAATCCTTTTCTTCTTTCTCTTCAAATCCCATTTTGACCATGAGGTCTGCGAGTTTGTCCTTTTCGTCTTTGTTCAGGTTCCTGATGTGGGTATGGAGTTCCTTTGGGGTCCATTTCTTGCTGGGTTGTCCTTGGGTCCTGTTCTGGTTTGTTTGTCCTTTCTGTGGGCATTCTCTGGATAGATGTCCTCGTTGTTTGCACCTCAAACAGGCACCTTTCCTGATTAATTTGGCTTGTTCTTCGGCTGTCATAGCGCTTACATTCATCCTGTTTGGGTCATAGTTCCTGTTGTTTCTTGGGAAGTTGTTCCATCATGGTGTCCTCCTGCGTTCTTCTGGTTCTTCTCTAAAGACCTTGGCCAGTCTGTAGTTGGTGTCGAATGTTGTTGCTTTTTTGTACCAGCCTTGGATCATCCTTGGAAGGTCTTCAGAGTACAGGATCCTGTCAGCAAGTTGAGGTGTGATGCATTTTTGGAATAGTCCTATGAGGTGGGCATGGTCTGGTTCCGTTTCTGTTCCTAGATTGGCTTGTCCTACCAACAACTTGAACTTGTTGATGATGTCTTCCACTCTTTTGTTGGGTTTTTGCCTAAGTCATTTTATGTCGTTCATGGCTGATCTGGTTTTGTCCACTGGAGTGAATGCATCATGGAATTTTTCGAGAAAGGTTCCAAGGGTATCCCATTCAATGGTTTGGTTGGGAAAGGTTCCTTTTGTCCTCAAGGTCAAGTACTGTTCCTTCCATAGTTTCGCTCCTCCCTCTATGCAGAATGATAAGATGAAGGCAATTTTCTTCTTGTCTGTGTTATAGATGTTGTTGTTTATGTCCATGTAGAGGTAGCAGTCTTGTAAAAAAGACTTAGATTTCAGCCTGTCTCCATCGAATACAGTGAGTTTGTTGATCAAGATTTCTTTATTTCTGTTGATTTTGACCATGTCTGTGTCTTGTCATTCTTCTTGATCTATTGCCAGGGTTGATAATAAGTCAAATAGCAAGCTTGATAGGTCCTCGCTGTTAAGATTGATATCTTCAGAGCTTTGTCTGGACGGGTTTGGGGTTTGCCAATTTTGTGTCGGGGTTCCTTCTTCAGAGCTGTCAGTAGCAGGAGTTCCGCTTTTTGGTGGTGCCATGTTTTGTTTCAGGTTTCAGAGGTCTCATCTGCTGGGGAGCAGGTGAGATTTGTAGATGAGCTAGTTCTTTTGTTGCAACTTCAAGCTTATATTCATGTGCGTGGATAAAGCTGACAGTCAAGTAGTCAAGAACAGTGAGTTCCAAGCAGTATTGAGTAAGAGGAGATTAGATTCTCA
>JANCIO010000593.1:0-13644 GCA_027604855.1 Psilocybe subaeruginosa
TACGCGAGTTGTCGAGGTCACTCTCACAAACCACGTGCACTTTAGTGACAGCACGTGTCGCGAAGCCGGATGGGGACAAGCCTAATCAAGGGCCCCAATTTATATACTCGGTTCAATTTTTTTTCACCATTTTGTCGTTTCATCATTTCATTATTTCATCTCTCACTTTTGTTCACTCTCAAAGCTCTTTTGTGCTCATCAATAAACATTCTTCTAGATGTCAAAGCCCGATAACGACTCTGACTACGAAGCTGACTTCACAACAGAACAAGCCGGAAACGTCATCTGTGAATGTGAACGCTGCAGGAAAGCCTTTCCACCTGGTACTAGGTTGAAATGGTTGCATAATAAGGATCCAATGCAACCTGGTCGCAAAGTCTGCGATGACTGTTTTCAGCATTACCGTAGCAAAGAAACCACCCAACGGCGCTCACAACCTCGTACGTCTTTCCAAATGTGTTATTTTCCTCTTTTAAACAGTAGAGAAATAGGTCCTGCTGATCTGAGTCAAAGCTACCCCGTTCCTTCCCCTAACACCCTTGGTGAGCCTTGGGACTAGTCCAGTTTATTACTTTCTTCTCAACTTGAAATATAGGTTCTGGTTCGGGCTTCTCTGCCCCTGTTCACCCCCCAGCTGTTGGTGACCTTGAAAGCCATTCTATAGTCCATCAACAAGTAGCAGCGGCGCAGCGTAATGGTATGAACACCTTCTTTTTAGATCTTTTATTTGTCTTACTTAGTAAACAGATGGCGCATACCCTGTTGTAGCTGTTGGAAATACGCAGCAGATGTCTCAATCTGTTGGCAAATGTCCTGTGGGGCTCATGGCACGGTTTGGACAGGATATCATGGTCAATCCTGGACCATCTCAATTGCTCTCACGACATACTCTGCCCCCAAGGCCTTTTTCCACAACTAACACTCCGGTCAATGTTATACCATCTTGCAATTCTGGTCTCACATTTCCGGCCTTAAAGTCGAAGGCACTTGTTAATCCTGGCTATCAGGAAGCACACCAACTCTACAATGAAATGTGCACCTATTTCGCCAACAAAGCATACAGCACAGTTGCAAATGCTGAGCTGGTCGTTGTGAAGGTCTGGATGATGATGAGAGTACCCTTGAAAAAAAATGCTGTTCCGGTATCGGTAAAATTTTTAAGTTTGCTAAATCTTAGTGCCCTATTTAACTGTAGTTATGCAGGACATTTTTGAAGCTCTCTCGGATATTCCTGTTCATATTGGCTTAAACGACCTCAAGTGGATCCTGTATCATGTGTTGCTCCCACGATTCATCAAATGGTCAAACGGTTTCACTCTTTCTCTGTCTGAATGCGAGGTTCGCAACAAACATTGGGTGGAGCTTGTTCCCAGAAACCCAGACGTTGACACCATTGCCGATCACTTCTTTTCATTCAAGGGAAAAAATAAAATGACCAAAGTCTTCTCTCCGAAACAAGGGATAGATCTCTATCTTGCTATCAGCCACGAGAAATATGAAGCTGTACTTCAACATCTATCAGATGTCGAAGAGGTTAGTAGTAGTTTCAGTTATAAAATCACTTGGTTATTGCTGACTTCTTGTTCTATTATTGGCTCTTTAGTCATCTCAATATAAACCTCTTACAGGTGAGAATGGTATACCTGCTTGCAAGAATAAGCGTAAAATGCGGGAGTTTGATGATGAGGTAGTTATTTTTTAAAATGGCGCAACATGAGCATGAAGTTCATATTTTTCTTAGACTGGGGAGTCCACGATCACTGCAAGTCGCATTGAAACAACAACCCAACCAACACCTGATCAGGTTAAGCATGCGCTTCAGCTTCAGGTACCACCTTGCAAAAAAAATATGAAGTCACTATGTACGTTTTTCTACATTATTTTAACCTGATTACTGAAATCTTTTGCGTGAAGTTGAAACTGTAATTGTCAATCTGCAGTTCTTTCGCTCACCATCAAATGCCTCATTTAAAGATCTCGTTGAAAATCCTGAGCTACTCCTGCATTCTGAGAAGTTTGCACCCATTCAAGCTGTGCTCTCATATTGTCCATCTTCAAACCCACTCAAAGGCACTTTCAAGATCGCACATTTTGGCTATACATCAACGCCACTTTTTGGTACTTCAACGCGGGTTTGCATAAAGCAGACATTCTACATGTCAGACGGATTAAAGAAGCCTATTGTCTACCAAGATCAGACCCAGGCAACCAATCTCAGTGTCGAATTAAACTGCCTCGGATGGGCTTCCGCACTGATGGACCTGGTTTATTGCTTCATGAAAAAGGAAGAGCACCTTCATGGCCAACCTCCTTTCACAGTCCTGCACATGCGCTATGTCCAGTCTGGCCTAGTGATTTCAAAGGAGTTGGACGACAAATTTAGCACATATCTTCTCGAAGAGTTTATAGATTCTGAAGGTCCAGGAAACTGGTTTGTCAAGTATCTGAACAACAACTCAGCGAGGCCTTATATGTTCCATGATGATGAAAAATCTATTTGTGCTGAATTCCTTTCTTTTGCTCAACATGTCCAATACATAGAAACTGGAGGACTTGCATTTGTTTCTGATTTCCAGGGTACATTATTTTCTTATCCAAGTCTCAGAATTGAGCCTATCTAATTCTTTTGGTGTAGGAGGGCGTACACTTCTCACTGATCCTCAAATTATAACCAATCCATAAGTTTACTCTTCACTATATACCTCCACACCATTAACATCCTGTTATAGCACCCTGGTTGGCTTTTTGTTTGGGGAAGGAAATACTAATTTTGAAATGTTCATGGAGGAACATACCTGTAATCGCTTCTGCAAATTTTACCAACTTCGCCAGCCCACTGCTCAAACCCATATTATCACATCTGCGAACATCCGCTCCGATGTTATTGCTCCTCCTGTTTCTGATTCAGCATCTGCAAGGAATCCCCTTTCTATTAGCTATGCGGGAACAGCACCCATGGACATCTCAACTGGGGTTTAGAGATCTGTTTGCATGACAATTACGTTGGTATTCTCATTCTCACATTCAATCTATCCTCGTCAGTAGTTGTACTTCTGGCACAAATATAATGTCATTTGGTCTGTGACCGGTCAACATTACATGAGACAAAGATATCGTTGACAAAGCTGTTGAGAATGCCATGGCGTTGTCATACAAATTGTACAATGCACTGGAAGCTTCCATGATGTGTTCAAAGATATCATTGACAGAGCTGTTGCAAATTGCCACAACTGTGTATAATGGTTTGAAAAAGTAGATTGAAGATAACTAACTTCAATGAGATACTAATACCTAGAAATCAATCCTCCTCCCTGCTACCTTCATCGTTGTCATCACTAAACGATGCATAGAATTCTGAATCATGGGCCTCAACTTCATCTACAGACCCGACTACAACACCACCTTGCCTTAACTCCTTCATTCCTTCCAACAACGGTATCAGTTCAACTTCAATATTTCGGCCTGGGTCCATACATGATGACATAAGAGTATTGAGGACATCGTCGTGAATGGTTGCATCATAAAAGCATTGAAGAAGTTTCTGATATGTATCCCAAAAGGTCTCAACCGTTATCCTTGGAGACCCCATGCTTGTATAGAAAGCACTCACTTGGTCATGGAAAAACGGAGGTGTTAGTTGAAAGACAGGATGATCAGAAGGGGCATATTCCAATTCAAGTTGGTCGATAAGGCTCATCGGTACAGGAATCTAGTTTTTTTGTCAGTAAACTGGTAGCTCAATTGTAATATTATTTACCTTGAAATCCTTTGCACCAAATTTCTCTGGCTTCGCCCTTATCAGCTCCGGAATTCCAAGTGGCAAAACTTTCTTTCGGTCAGAGCAGGGAGCTGTCCTGTTACGAATATTAACCCATTTGTCAAGCTCATTCTGAAGCCAGGGAATGGCAATCCAGTGAAAGACACAACTACATATGCATAATTAAAACAGATGAGAAGGCTTGAGAAGCAAACAAGACTTACTTCTCGAGGACATTATCAACATTGTACCATCTGGCAACTACACCTTGTTCAAAAAGGTCTTCAAAGCCAGGAGCAAAATCCTGTTGAAATACTGACCAATTTGCCTCAGACTTGACATTTGTTTTGTTCCGTTTCCATCGATGTTGGAGTGTTCCGCAGAGAGAAGGGTCAAGCTCATGGCGTATGATGGTCTGGACATTTGCTACTCCATAGTTTTCGGACCCGGGGTCACTTTGGGTAGTGAGTGGGATTGCTGAAAGGTACGGTAAGGCCCAAAGAATGTGACAGTACAAAAAGAATGGACACACCTCCATATTTGCGAACGGCATCTAGATAGTACCTGGTAATCAACCGGGGGTTCTTGTTTGTCCACCATACCCTCAGCCAGTTATTCAACATATTGAATGGGTCAATGTTGTTATGGAGCCATAAACCAAAGCATGGCCCCCATTTATCGTGCTGATCTTGAGCCCATATGTCATTGACACCAGCAGCATGGAAACGGCATCTTTTGAAACGACGAGCACGACGAGCTTTTACAGCGTCGGGTTCAGTTTTCCTAAGATAATCGGATATGAGGGGACTATACAGCTGGTGATCAGCTCATACATGGGTTAGGGCCAATTAACAAACTCACCGTGATGCTCAAATGTTGAACTCTGCCCGCAAATGTTTCCTAAGCATTTCGGCTCCTCGAGTAGGATATTCCTTGCGGATTTGCTGAATAGTGTCGCGAATGGACTCGACTGTATGCTTTTGCTGTCTTGTGCTCTTAAGTCCCTATTTCTTATGCAAGCATTGAATACTCTTTATGCTGTTCAGAAATGTGTAAGTCCCAAGTTGAGGGCGTGAAATAGCGTCAGAAACTCACCCAAGGCCATATCTTTCTGTGTCATAATGGTCCTTCAATTGCTTGGCAATGTCACAGTCATTGAGCCCAAGATGGAAGTAAAATTTGAGTGATTCCTCGATCTCACTCTCGGGTGCTACATTTGTCAGGATATCAGTGAGAAGAATAGGTTAAGTTCTTTAAAGGAGACTCACGTAATGGGAGATACTGATTGGGCATACCTGTCTGGTTCCAAAAGTATTGTACAAGCATCCAGATTCTAATTTGTCCAGTCTACAAAGGTTGTGAATAAGCGCAATGTCAATAAGAATGAAACAATGTTACATACCAAATGCAATTTCATTCACGGCCTTATATCGCATTTTGAGTTCTAAGGATGCGGGAGACAGAATTTTTGAGAAAATTCCACTTCTATAGTTCTTGTAGGGGTAGAGCCTTTCCAGCTTTTAACAATGTCAGTCATAGATTAAGAACAAACCATCATGTTGAATGTACAGTAACTGACTCGAAACTACGAATAAGAAACACGGAGTGCTAAGTAGGAACTTGAAAGATGGAAGTTTCATTGCAGTTTGGCATCGTAGCCAACATTGAACAACGTTAAACGACATTGAGAATTATATAATTTATGAATCAACATTAGAAATCAAACTTAGGACCTAGCAATATCCGGCCATCAAGCGGCAGAGACAAATATTGAGCAGTCCAGTCCTGCTTTCCATACAGTGGTCTGTAAGGCAACATTTCCCCATCATCACTGTAAGTACATCTTGACAGAAATTTAGAATCATGGGCAAAGATCACAGCACGTCAATAAACCCTTTCATTTTCATGCATTTAATTGTATTTTGCTGAAAACCGTAGCTCGAAATAATCATATTGTGAAGTTTATGGATCACACAGTAATATAGCTAATGATTGCGTTTGAGCTATGGGCTCGAACTTCAATGGAGTTCAATGCTGACAAGAATTGAATGCCGGTCGTGTGCAGTCAAGCCTGAGTGTGTGCCAGCCAACAGGAGTCCTGAAAAATTTTATCTATATACATGGTGTTTATTTACATCTATGTACTAGGTTGCAACTAATGAATTTTATACAGCTGCCTTCGGCAGGTAATTATATTATTAATAATGATTCATAGTAATTTAATCACATGTCAGCAGTTACCAGTTACTTGCAGCAAATTCATGTGCCATTAGCAAAGATCAAGTGACTCATGTGAATTGTCAAATCTGTTAGCCTTAGAATCAAACAAGACATCAAATTTACCTCAAGAGAACAAGTCAGGTGATCAACTGAGGAGTTGAACAAGGGATAGTCATAGGTGCATCTGAACATCACAATTACTTTGGTGGGATATATTTTATGAATCTTACATCTTTACTATGTAAAGGTAAAAATTAATAAGTGGAAAGTAATTTTAAGAGGAATTAACAAAAGTGATGTAAATAATTGGTATGTATAGACTGAGTATGCATTGCAAGAATCTTGATAGTATTGCTAGGTAAAACAAGTGCAGGGACATTGTCACTGAAGAAAAGTGTTAGTACAACAATATGGAGACAGTAGTAAGGCAAAAATACATACCAAGACACATTAGAAGAAGCAACATAATGGCCATCACGGTCAGTGATCTCATTGTTGGAAGACATATACATAAGTGCATCCTCTTTATAGATGATGTTCTTGTCTACAATAACATTGCCATGACTGACAAATACACATGCAGAGAGAACCCAATAATTGGCCTTCAGAAATAAGAAAAAAAAATCAAGAAATTAGTTGAAAATTGAAATGATATGATTAAAAGAAAACACACACATGATCAATGATGGGTGTAGCATTGTGTGCCACCATGTGCATAACACAGTGTGTTCCAGAAGCAGAAACAGTACTGGGATCAATGGAAACCATATTGAATGATTGATATAATAAATCAGAGGTATTGGAAAGATAACAAAGCTAAGGTGATATAGAGAAGTTTTGAAAGTGGATAATACAGTGAGTGGTGTTTAAAAATGGAAAATACATAGGGTTTTTATAGATTTTAGGCTACACTGCAAGCCTGACTTATCAAAAAAAGAAATAAAGTGTTGCACAAAGCAAAAACAACTGGCAGTGCTAGTAGCAATGTCTGTCAGAGTCCACAGATTAACACCAGTACTTTATCTTCCCACAGAGTTCATATGGACTCCAGTGGAACCCAGTGGACTTGCCTATACATTGAGTGTAAAAAGATACAGAGCCCACTGAAGTCCACTGGATTTCACTGGACTTATTTGTAAGTCACAGCCAGAATTAGCTAAAAATAAAACCTTGGTAGTCCTTGTAAGGTAGCTTAAATCTTTGTTAATCTTGCATGACAAAGATTTTTCCACAGCCACCGAGGGGGCAATTTTGCAGTAAAATATTGGATCATTTAATGTTGCTACAAAATACATAGCACTTTCCCATATAACTCCAATTGATTATTCAGATTATCACATTTAATTGAAATGCCTCTTACTAGGATTGAACTACCACCTTCACAGAACACAATTAAATACCTATTTTAACTACTATACTAATACATCATTACTGTATATAAGTACATGACAGTCTATGTCACTATCTAAAAAGCGGCCTGTCTGGGAGAGCCAAAATAATTGATATACAATTAAATCTTGTACCAATGTTTAGTGTACTTTACATACAAAATTTATGCCTATAGTAATTTACAAGAAAATAGAAAAGGTTGTCAAACAATGCTATGTATCTCAATGGTCCACCAAAAAATTACCACTGAAAGTAAAGTTCAATAAATATTTTGCTTAAATTTAATACTGCTTTAATTCTTACTTGACCAATTCAAAATGCTAGAATAATCATTGGGCATAGTAATGTAATACAATGTTTTGATGACTTTCCAAAGATGCACAAAGGTTTTGATCACCCATATATAGCATCAAAATGATTGACTTGCTTTATATAGGCCACAATGTAATATTTGGTTTTGGTGCTTTTGCTGATGCAAGTAAGAGGAGATTAGATTCTCAAGAACTAGCTAAGGTACAATAGCTGTATCTCCTGGCTATTTAAGTGTTTGAGTGTCTACAGCTACTAGTACATTGTGAGTCATATGTAATGTGAGTCAGAGTAAAGAGTGAGTCATAGTGGTAGCAATGATATGAGTCAGAGTCTGGTGCTTGTCAGAATGTGAGTCAGAACAAAACGAGTCATATGTATGATCACATGATGTTGTCCATCATATAATAAGGATGTTTTTATGTAAAAAAAAACAAAGGAAAATGAAAAGAAAAAGAAAAGGCAAAAAAAATAAAATGTTTGTAACATTACCCCCCTCCTATGGTTTGACTGTCCCAGTCAAATTGTGTTCAGAATCCATAGGGTTCTCCTGTGTTATTTGCAATTCCAGTGTCATCTGTGGGGTCATTATAATCATGCTGATTGCTTCTGCCAAGAGTGTCATCATGCTTGATAGAACAGTACTGCACTGTGTGTCCTGGTGCCTGTTGGTGGCAGTAGACACATTTGAAGGTGGCACACTGGTGTTGCATATGTCCCAGCTTTCAACATCAGTAGCACATAATGTCTGTTCTTCTGTATATCCCAGAACTTGACTGTTTGGGGTGATTCGGGCAATGAGAAGGCATGCCAGTCTGGTTGTTGATATTGAATGGTTGGGGTGGATCAATGTTGACAAGTCGTTCTGTAGGGACATCTGTGATTTTGAAGTCAGTTATATCTGGGATGATGATAGAGGGAAAGGTGAATCGGGGCTTCTTTACCATGTGGTGTTTGATGAGCACATGTTCTATTGCTTGTTTGAATCCTTTTTGCTGGAGGTGCTCAAGGGTATTGCCAGTGACCTTGTGATGAATGTGAATTCTTGCTTGAAGGGATGCAATACTCACATTGATATGTCATATTTCATTGGCTAAGAAGATGAAGAAGGCTAGTTCTTGGTTGAGTATGAGGGGGCATAGAGTTTTGATGTTGTGTTGATTTTCAGATTTATTCAGGATTTTGATGAGTTCATAGACAGAAAGGGTATTAAAAAGATGAGATGTAGTAGTATCAGACAGGGGAACAGAGAAGTCATGAGCAGTTGAGTGAGACATTGTTGGCTTATTAATGTTTTGTTGCCTAGAAATGGAGCAACTTAGCCTTTCTTATAGTCTTTGTTGCCAGTCTGGGTTTGAGTTTCTTCTTGAGCTGAGAAATTTGTAGCTGGTATTCTTGGTTCTGGTCATGAGCCATTTCTGTGCATCTTGCCTTAAGTTTGTTGCAAGCCTTTTCCTCTGCTTTTTGGGAATGTATAAGGTCTATTTTGAGGTCTTTGAGCATTTGTTGCTGATCTTCTCAGGTTTTTGGTATTTTTGTTGTGAGAAAAGTAGGCTTGTGGGTGAGTTGGGGAAAGAGAGTGGATTTCATGCATTTGATTGAGAAAAAGGAAAGCATGTTGATTGATTATTGAGTGAATGAAAATGATGGTCTTTTTACAGCTTGTGATGTGTTTGGTACATCTGTAAAATTTTGTTACTGGTTTCTTCAAATACCAAGGCCAGTTCCCACATTGCTTCAGTGATCAGATAGTCTTTCCATTTGACATAGTATTTATATCCTCTTTCTCTTTTTCAGTGTTTGAGAATTGTTTCTATTTCCCAGTGTTCTTCTTCATTTAGTATTTCTGGTGGTGGTCAAATGAAAGAGGGCTTTTGTGTCCCCCACATATTCTGGCCGGAGTCTGCCACAGTCTGCCACAGAATCCACTATTCCACTGGGAATGAGGGCAAAAATATAGCACAAGGCCCTGCTATATTATTTAGTATCAATTCTGGCAGAATGGTGGATTCCACAGCAGAATTGAACAGAATCCGTTTACAAAATGGAATACCCTGGAACAGAACCAAAAACAGACTGGCATACACATGGGGCTCATTTTTACAATCATTATGATGTAATCACTGTATTTAGAATTAATTAATTAATTTACATATGATTTTGATCAATTGGTAACCATTTGATGGGATACCAATCAGCCAGACATATTTTTAGACCATTAAATGGTCCAAAAATCCATCCATCAAATACACGTGATTTCAGCATCTTGGAAACTGCTGACATCACAGTTTCCATGCCACATCACTCCTTTGTTGGTTTGGTTCTTGCTTCCCTTTCCCCCCCATCCACTCTCCCCTCCCCTCCTTACCTATCACCCAAACATCCATCTGCTCCCTCTCCACTCCCTCTCCACTCCCTCCTCTCTCTATGAAACACCCACTGCCACCCAGCAAGCAGGAATTGTGCCTCAAATTGCACACTGCCACCACTACTGCTCCCCCTCTTTCCCCTCCCAAGCTGCGTGTTTCCCATAAGCGGAACCAGTTGAACATTGACAAGTCAGCCACCAAACAGACAAAAACTGCAGCAGGGGAAGAAGGAGCAGAGGCCAACGAGGGTGAGGGGAAGGGTGCCAGAGGCAAGGCACCCTCAAAAACGTGTGTGCACTTGCTTTTTGTGAGCATTTCTGGTGCTAACCAACCCATACCACCCCTCACAGCCATAAAACTTCAACACAGCAATGTCAGGAGGATGCTGCAGAGGCTGCAAAGGGCCCCCCCACCCACCTCAAACTGTATGCATACCCCCTCCCCCTTTTTTCATTCAGAAAATATAGATATATTAATTTTATGTTCGCTTTTTTAGTGTTGCATGGAAGCTTGACGGGGCTGCCACCTTGGTAGTCCCTCCTGAGTGCCCTCCCAGTTCTCCCTCCCCCTCCCACTGTGTCCATGCTTCCCACCATTGCCGCTGATAGTGAGTCCCTTTCCAAGCCTTCAGGCCTACCACCACATCCCAGTGCACCTTCCACCACTGTGGCTGATGTTGATTATCCTATGGGAATCTCCAACCAGAGCAGTGGCCCTCTCACTGCTGCTGATAGTTTGGTTGTGTCCACCACCATTGCTGCCAGCCATGTACATTGGGACAATGGCTCTTCCACCCATAGGTCCCAATCATGGTATTTATTATTATTATTGCTATTATTATCATACCATCCTGCCTCACACTTTATGGCTTCAAAAAATTATAAGCTATATAATAAATGACCTGCTATGCACAATGCAAAAAAACTGAAGAAAAGGGAACTATTTTGTGATGTCAGAGCCTGATTTTGCACTTTTTAGCACATTCATTACAATATTTTGGCCCTTACATTGAACATAAAAATATAAAAAATTCAGATTAATGTTCATATGAGCTGTCTATATGAGAGTGCTAAAAATTAGATTTAACAAAGCTGCAGTTGTGAAGTTATAAATGAAAAGTGTCAATTTACAAACACTGGTGATAGTACAATCAAAATGCTGGATGACAAATGCAATGGAATTCAGAATTCATGTCGTGTTATCAAAGCAATGGAAGGAGTTGAGACATGAGTGTGGTTCCACTTGCCCATCGAGTGTGGGAGATTGTGCCAAGTAAAACCAGGGCTTTGTAAGGCAAATAAAGCAAGAAAACTTAGGCAAAAACCATGTGCAGATTGCAATGAGTTTCCTTGATGAAGGACATGTGAGTACACCTAAGTTTTTCGAGGTCTTTACACAGCCCCCCATTCTTTGGTTGGACTCCGGTTGGACTCCATTGGACTTTCTATATTCAGAATGACAATTTTTCTGGTCTAGGACAGCTGAAATTTTCCGGTGAGACTCCGGTGAGATTCCAGTGAATGTCCGATGGACTACAAGTCCAACAGACTGTCCAGGTGGACTGTCCACTGGAATAATGCAAAACCAGCAGTCAAAGTCCAATAGAAATGACCAGACAGGACCAATGGAAGTCCATCGGAATCCCACCGGACATGACCAACAGAAGTCCAATGGAAGTCCAATGGAAGTCCAACGGACAGCAAGCAGAGGGTTGTTCATATTAGTATTAATAAAAAAGAAAATATTAATAGAAAAATAAAACTTAGATCAATTAAAGAGTTATCACACATAGAACACAGTAGAGAGTGTAGAGTCAATAGACTGATATATTTTTCTGAGTGTATATGGTCCTTATCAACAGAATTCTGTATTTTGTTCAGTCCGCAGGGTGAGCAGTCCGATGTGACACATTCAAAGTCACATGACTCAAATGTAACAACAATGTGTGCATGACATGTTGATGCCACGTTGGTCCGTTGTTGATTCTGATGCCCACCCTTTTTCCTTCTACCACCACCACCGCCTCATTGGTCGGAGCCAGGCAAAAGCCAACCTGATGCGACAGAGGATGAGAACGACTGCGACGGCCACACCAACGAGGACGACTGCAACAGTGACAACGAGGATGCGGACGAGGACCACGACGAGGACCGCGAGGGCAAGAGCAAGGGCAAGGGCAAGAGCAAGGGCAAGGGCAAGGACCGCGAGGACGACAGCTAGGACCAGGATCGCGATGGCAAGGACCAAGACACCGGCATGGACCAGGACATGGGCGAGGACAGCAGCAAGAGCGAGGACAAGGGCAAGGACGGCAAGGGCAAGGGCTAGGATGAGGGCGGCAAGGGCAAGGGCAAGGATGAGGATGAGGACAGCAAGGGCAAGGGCAAGGACAAGGACAGCAAGGGCAAGGACAAGGACAAGGACAGCAAGGGCAAGGACAAGGACAGCAAGGGCAAGGACAAGGACAAGGACAGCAAGGGCAAGGACGAGAACAGCAAGGGCAAGGACAAGGACAAGGACAGCAAGGGCAAGGACAAGGACAAGGACAGCAAGGGCGAGGGTGAGGAGGGCTAGGACAAGGACGGCAAGGGCAAGGGCAAGGATGGCAAGGGCAAGGACGGCAAGGGCAAGGATGGCAAGGGCAAGGACGGCAAGGGCAAGGATGGCAAGGGCAAGGACAGCAAGGGCAAGGGCAAGGACAGCAAGGGCAAGGACAGCAAGGGCAAGGGCAAGGACAAGGACTGCGAGAACGAGGACCGCAACCACGAGGGCGAGGATGGCGAGAACGAGGACCACAACAGCGACAGCGAGGACAGCGAAAACAAGGACCACGACGGCGACAGCGAGGACGAGGATGAGGACAGCAAAAACAAGGACAGCGACGGCAATGGCGAGGACAAGGATGAGGACGGTGAGAACAAGGACAAGGACGGCGACGGTGAGGACAAGGACAAGGACAGCGACGGTGAGGACAAGGACAAGGACGGCAAGGGCAAGGACAAGGATGGCAAGGGCAAGGACAAGGACGGCAAGGGCAAGGACAAGGACGGCAAGGGCAAGGACAAGGACAACCCGCGATGGATACCACCATGGCGACGACGAAGGCCAGGATGACAGGGCCGACAATGACATGTGACAACGACACCGGCACGTACCGCGACAGGTACAGATTGCAACGACCTGCAACAAAGGCACCGATGGGTACCAGAACAGGCACGGCGGACAACGACACCAACATGTACCACCACCGCGACAGCAAGGACGACAGGGATGACCACAACACGTGATGACTGCAGTGACACGTACCATGACACATACAGACGACAGTGACACATACTACGACACGTACGGATGACACTGACAACAACACCGACATGTACCACGGTGGGTACGGCCGACAACAACACCTGACAGTGACACCAATGCATACAACGACGGGTACGGCCGACCATGACATCGATAACACGGACGACGACACCACCAATGTACTCTATGCCCCCTTTTTCCGTTCTTTCTTTCTTTTTTTCTTTTTTTGTTTCTTTTTTATTATGTTTTTATTTTATTTTTACCTGTATATAATCATGTAGTATATAGTTTTTA
>JANCIO010000594.1:0-13621 GCA_027604855.1 Psilocybe subaeruginosa
GAGAACATGCGCGTGATCCCAGTCGCGCGCGAGGACGATGCGTGAGGGGTAAGACAGGGGGAAGGGCCAGGCTTACATTTTTGAGTTGTTCGCGAGCCTTTTCTCGCTTTTTCTCGCTTTTCTTATTTCTCCCCGTTCTTTCATGTCTTTATTTATTTCTTCCCTCCCTATCCTATTCTTTGGTGTATTTTCCTTCCGCCTCTCCCTTCGTCTCGGTCCTCGGTCCCTCCCTTCTTCGCTCTTCCCCTCCTTTCTTTTCTCTCCTTTTCCTCTCTTTCACACATTAACTAACCCCTTCCCCCTCCTCCGTGCAGGCCGCATCCCACGCGAACCCCGACGCCCCCGCGCGCCTCCGCGCCCTCACCGCCGCAGCGCCCGCCGCGCTCTCGCGCGCGGAGCACGACGCGCTCACCGAGACCAAGCTCATGCGGCGCCGCACGATGGCCGCGCGGCGCGCGGAGGAGGAGCCCGTGAGCCCGCCGTGGGAGGGCAGGGTGTTTCCGAGCATCGCAGAGGCCAGTCAGCGGGAGTATGCTATGGGGAGTGGGGGTGGTGGACAGGGGCAAGGACAGGGGCAGGGACAGGGACAGAGGCAGGATTCGATGGGCCTGGGTGTGGGTGCGGGAGGACAAGGCCAGCAGCAGGGACGGAGGAGGCAGGACGGGCGCATGGTCGTCGATGTGATCCGCAAGAACTCGCTCGCGTACGCTGCGTCCCCTGGTGGTGCGGGCGGGGGCATGTCTGCGCCTGCATCTACACCTACAATAGCGCAAGGCGGAGTAATGCAGTCGGTCCCGGTTGGAGGACGGGTGGGTCCTTCGCAGTCACATTCGCATTCTGCGTCTCTAGGAGGAGGTGTGTATCCGCCAGGCCAGGGACAAGGGTACGCGCAAGGGTACACGCAGGAAAGGCCGCGGCGCGACGGATCGCCCGCCCGCGGCCGGTACGACTCCGCTTCTGCGACTCCCCAACAGCAGCAGCAGCAGAACCAGCGGATGGCGAGCCCGGGACGACGCACGCAGAGCCCGGGAAGGCTGCCTATCGGTGGCGGGACGCCAGGGGTTCCTGTGCCCGTGCCCATGTCTGCTTCGAATTCAAGTATAGGGTCGGGCTCTGGGTCTGGGTCGCCTGGACGTACAGGCGGCGGGGGCGGAGGTCCAGGAGGAGGACAAGCAGGAGTGGGACCAGGACCAGGAGGCATAGGAGGGGAGAGCCGGAGCAGCAAGCTCGAGCGCATGCGGCTGCACAATATCACCACGCAAAACGGCAGCGGGAGCGGTGACGGGCCTTATCCACCGCAGTCAGCGTTGGCGTCGGCGGCGACTCCCACTCCTACTTCCAACGCGAATGGGAATGGGAATGGGAATGGGAAATACGGAAATGGGCCCAGCACCCCATCGCAGTCGCCGGCGATAAGACCACAGGCGACGCACCGACCCAGCGCCAGCTTAGGAAGTGGCGCAGGCGCAGGAGCAGGCGCAGGGGGGGACGGGGGCAAAAGGCCACAGACCTTCGCGGAGATGGGCATCCATGGTGCGAAGGTGGAGGATAAGGACTGTGTCATTATGTGAGTGCGAGTGTGGGGTGAGACGGGTTTCATTCCGTTTAGTTCTTTTCAAAAAAAAAAAAAGGGGGGAGGACGGGAGACGAAGTGGATTGATTGATTGATTTAGTATATACTCTACACCACGTACGATTTTATTCTGCGGTTCTATTTCCCTCATATGTTTGTGTCGTTTTAATTGACAAGGAGTGGAGAGTGTTTTCAACTCACGGACGGACGGACGGACGGATTTTTATGTATTTATTTATTGGGACATTTTCCTTTTTTGAAGTCTTCTTTTTTTCTACATACTCGTGTATGTAGTTCACTTTCTACACGCGAATTCTTACTCGTAATACGTACTACTACTGCGTTGCCCATATGTATTTCAGTTCCGGAAAGGGGTCATTCGAAACGGGGGCAATAAATAGCGCCCACGGCATATATATCAAGTCCACATGACGTTCCACTGGACCTCATTAATATCGATTAAGTATGTATCAAATATAGAACTCCTCAATGCAGGAACGTTGGCATGCCATAATATGCCAAAGCATGACAAACTGCCGCCTGGTTACAGTTCATTCCAGAAGAGTAAACAGATGGTAGCCGCCACATATCTCCAACATCAGTTTTATTCAGCTTTGGACCGACGGCACAAAGAGCTGAGTATGTAATACTACTACAGATTTATTTAGGAGATTGAAACGCTCCCCCAGTTGACGCTGCGAAATGGATATATATCGTTAGTTCTACCTTGTCAGCAAAAGATTCACTGACACGGCTTACCTGGGAGGTGCCGTCGCGCATCCAGAGCCACCACCAAGCGTCAAGTAGACGCTGGCGCAGCTATCGTGGGAACCGCCAGAGAGGAAGAACTTGATTTGATTGGGGACACCCGAGTACCTGATGGACTTGGCCGAGTCACCTCCCAAGTTGGAACATTCGTTGGCCGGGACGTCGAAGCTCTTGCCCTGGGTGCCTGTGCAGTCAGCACCAGCGAAGCCGGTGATGGTGGCCGACATTGCCACAGAGGCGGAAGCAAGGAGAGCGCTTGCGATCACAAAAACGCTGAATTGCATTGTGTTGAGATGGTGTAACTTCTAAAGAAACATGTGAGTTGGGAGGAAAGAATGATGAGCAGGGAAAGCAGGCTGATAACCTGTTTTAATGCAGGGAGAGTAGCTGAATGAAAAGGCTCCAAAGGGACAGGTATTTATATGTTTTCTATCGGACCTTGCTATTAACTCTATTGTTCAAAACTGCCGCTTTGCCACTGCGCACGGCATGATACCATTGTGTAACCGCTCATCCAAGCTTAGCATTGTCAAGAATAGTCGTTTTCCAGATCTTGTATTTGCCGTGGAGCCCGCCCTTGTTTTGATTATAATATAAGCGCTGTGGCTGCTCCAGAGTTGTTAGTTATCTCGACTATTTGTAGGTCATTAAGGACAAAATCTATATAGTCGGGATGTTCCGTCCGAGCTCTATTTATAAGTGTTCCTGTGTTCTGTTTATAACCGTCTCCGCCATTCAGGGTCTGTTTGGTATCCATTATTCAATTTGAATTTGAATTTGAAGAATGCATTCATATCCTGTGCCTTTCTTTCTTTCTTCTTCTATCTTATTTCCCTACTCCTCCCTCGTGATCTAATCTCTCCGCATTCTTTTCTTTTCTTTTCTTTGTTTTTTTTTTTCTTCTCCTTTCTTTGTTTCTTTTCCCCTCTCTTTCTCTCCTCTCCCTCTTCCTCTACCCCCCACTAACTCCCCCTCTCCATGCCGCATCCCACGTCAACCCCGACGCCCCCTCGCCTCTACAGCCCCCGCGCCTGCCGCGCTCTTGCGTGCAGAGCGCGACGCCCTCACCGACACCAAGCTCATGCGGCGAGAGGGACGGAGGAGGGACCGGTGAGTCCGCCGTAGGAGGGAAGGGTGTTTCCGATTATTGGGCAGCGTCGGCTGGTCAGCGGCAGTGGGAATCTGCTGTGGGGAGTAGATGTGGAGGTGGAGGTGGAGGACTAGCGCAGCTGCAAGACCAGGCACAGGTACAGGCACAAGGGCACGGACAGCGGCAAGCCAGGAGGAGGCAGGACGGGCCGATGGTCGTCGAAGTGATCCGGAACACTGCGGTTCTATTCTTTTCATATGTTCGTGTGCTTTTAATTGATAACTAGAAGAGAGTGTTTTCAACTATCGGACGGACGGATTTTTATGTATTTATTTATTGGGACATTTTCGTTTTTCTACATACTCGTGTACGAACTTCATTTTATACACGCGAATTCTTACTCGTAATACGTACCAGAGTCGAACCCCTCTTAACCCATACCTCTCATAACCCATAGTCCTTCATAACCCATACCTTTTGGAGGAAATCAAATCGTCATGTCCCACTAAAAGTCACCTCTCAAAACCCATAACCTCCAAAAGCCCATAGCTCATGCCATCCATCGAGAGGCATGGTTTAAGACGGGGTCGACTGTACTACTGTGTTGCCCATATGCATTCCAGTTTTGGAAAGGGGATATTCGAAACGGCGGCAATAAATAGCGCCCACGACATATATGTGCAGTCCACATGTCGTTCGGCAATGCCCCACTGGACCTCATTAATATCGGCTAAGTATGAAGTTACCGAGTGCAACTCGTGAATGCAGCAACGTTAGCATGCCATAATATGCCAAAGCATGACAAACTGGCCCCTTGTTACCATTTCCACAAAAGTAAACAGATGTATGTAGCCGCCACATAACTCCAAAATCAGTTTATTCAGCTTTGGGCCGACGGCACAAAGAGCTGGGCACATAATATCACTACAGATATATTTAGGAGATTAAAACGCTCTCCCAGTTGAAGCTACGAAACGGGTATATATCGTTAGTTCTATCTTGTCAGCAAAAGGCTCACGGACATGGCTTACCCGGGAGGTGCCGTCGCGCATCCAGAACCACCACTAAGCTTCAAGTTGGCGCCATTGGTGCAGATATCGTGGGGACCGCCAGAGATGAAGAACTTGATTTGATTGGGAACGCCCGAGTATCTGATGGACTTGGCCGAGTCACCTCCCAAGGTGGAACATTCGTTGGGCTTAACGTTGAAGCTCTTGCCCTTTGTGTCTGTGCAGTCAGCGCCAGCGAAGCCGGTGATGGTGGCCGACATTGCCACAGAGGCGGAAGCAAGGAGAGCGCTGGCAATTACAAGGACGTTGAATTTCATTGTTTTGAGATGGTGTAACTTCTAAATAACAGAAAAAAAAATAGGTGGGTAAGAAGGAATGAAAAGGGACAGAAGGATGCTAACATGATCGAATGTAGGAAGAGGAGCTGCTGAATGAAAATTCTCCAGAGGGACAGGTATTTATGTGTTTTCTATCGAACCTGGCTTTAAATTCTACAATCCAAAACTACCGCTTCGCCACTGCGCACGGCATGATACCATTGTGTAACCGCTTATCCAAGCTTAGCACTGTCAAGAGTCATCGTCTGCCAGAGATCTTGTATTTGCTATGGAGCCCGTCTTTGTTTTGATTATAATATAAGCGTTGTGGCTTCCCCAGAGTTGTTAGTTATCTCGACTATTTGTAGGTCATTAAGGACCAAATTTATATAGTCGGGATGCTCCGTCCGAGCTCTATCTATAAGTGTTCTCGTGTTCTGCTTATAACCGTCTCTGCCATTCAGGGTCTGTTTGGTATCCATTATTCAATTTGAATTTGAATACGAATACAAGAACTTCAACGACCACGCACGTTCAAGGGACTGTTTTCAGCGTAGGGCAAAGATGGGTGTTGACAGCTGTGTTTATGTGCATTGGTTCTAACTTCTGGTTCTTTTGCCTGATCCGGCTCAATGGTTTACGTGAATTCACAGTGCATGGGCATGGTGCACCTCCTCTGCCAGTTCTCCTTCCCGCCCTCTCCATCCACTGCACTGCCCCTGCTGCACGGGACCGCCCTCCTCGCCTCCCTCACCAGGCTGCAACTCGCATGCGTCTGCACGCTCCTCCTCCTCTCCAAATTCATGTTCCTCCCCACCCCGCTCTCACACTCCCTCTCCTCTCTGCTTTCCCCCTCTTCCCATGCAAAACTGCTCATTCTACCTGGGTCCTCCCTGATGTTAGAAGCCCATGTACACTGCAAGCGTTCCTGCACTTCCTGGCAGTGCAGTACAAGCTCTGGCATGCATACAAGTTTGTGGAACTGCCCTTCCCATTCTACCTGCTCATGAGCATGCAGTATTATGGCCTTGTAAGCCAGCAGGGCAAGAGTGTGGTAGATATGGCACTGAGCAGGTGTTGTTTTGTGCAGGAGTGTGGGGGTGGCGTTGGCTGGCCAAGGATAAGGACAAGGACAAGGACAGGGCGAAGGTACGAGCAGTGCAGGGGGTGGCTTCGAGAAGGACAAAGTGTTAGTGCTGAAGTTTGTGGAAAAAGCGGTATGCAAGAGGTTACCCAGCGCGGAGTTTGCTATTGGGTATTATTCTGAGGCGGGCGTGGGCCAGCCCAGGGATGTGGGTAAGGCGATTGCATGGTATGAGCGGGTGGGTTTTTTCTTCTGAGCAATGTTTCCTTTTCTCTCATATATTCTCACCTCATTCTTTCTCTTCGTTCCCCCTTATCTATTCATACTCCCTTTTTTTTATTTATCTCTCCCATTCCTATCCCTTTGTTTACTTTTCTTTCATCTCCCCATCCTGTTCCCTCTTCATCCTCCCCTTCTTTTCTTTTCTCCCCTTTGCTTTCTTCATCTCATTTATATTTCTCTCTCATTTATTCACTCTTCCATCCCCATCCACTATAATATAATCTCTCCTTTCTTTCCCTTTCCTTTCCCCTTCTCTATTCGTTTCTTTTCCCCTTTCTTCCTCTTCCTCATACTCCCCGCTCTCTCCACTTCTCCCTCCAGGCCGCATCCCATGCCAACCATCGATGCCCGCGCCCGCCTCCCTCTCATGCGCAGATGGCTCGCTGAGACCAAGCTCATGCGGCGCCGCAGAATGGCGACGCGGCGGATGGAAGATGAGCCGGTGGGTCGGCCGTGGGAGAGGCAGGTGTTTCCGAGTATTGGGGTGGGGCGGCGGCAGGCCAGGGTGTGGCCTGGGGATTAGAGGAGGATGGCGGGCATAGGCACAGGCATAAGGGCAGGACAGGAGCGGAGCATGGTCGTCGATGTGATCCATAAGAACTCGCTCGCGTACGCCGCCCCCTCTGCCACGCCAGTGCCGGCGCAAGCCCAGGGATCCCAGGGAGTGATGCAATCCATCCCGGCCGGGGGGCTGATATACCCTTCGCATTCGCATTCGTCGTCTCTAGGCGGAGGAGGTGGAGGTGGGTATCAGCAAGTCCAGGGAGAAGACCAGGGACTGGGGTATCCGCAAGAAAGACGGCGGCGCAACGGATCGCCCGCGCGGGGACGGTACGACTCTTCTGCCTCCAACCCCCAGCAGCAGCAGCAAAATTAAAGGTTGGCAAGTCCTGGACAACGCACGCAGAGCCTGGGACTTTGTTCTGCGGTTCTATTTTCTTTCATACGTTTGTGTCGTTTTAATTGATAAGTAGAGGAAAGTGTCTTCAACTCACGGACGGACGGATGTATTTTTATGTATTTATTTATTGGCACAATTTCGTTTTCGTTTTTCTACGTACTTGTGTACGTACTTCACTTTTTACACGCGGATCTTATTCGCAATACTACTCCGTTACCCATATGCATTCCAGTTTCCGAAAGGGGACATTCGAAACGGCGGCAATAAATACTCTAGCTCCCGCGACATATACGCGAAGTCCACATGTCGTTGCTCGGCAACATTTCGCTGGACCTCATTAATATCGATTAAGTATGAAGTTGCCAAGTGAGGTAAATATAAAATATAGAACTCCTAAATGCAGATCTTCTAGTGACGCGATAGACATGCCGAACGTTGGCATGCCATATGCCAAAGCATAATAAACTGCCCCCTTGTTACCGTTCATTCCACAAGAGTAAACAGATGTAACTGCCACATACTGCCACATAACTCCAAAATCAGTTTATTCAGCTTTGGGCCGACGGCACAAAGAGCTGAGTACGTAATACTACTACTACATATTTATTTAGAAGACCGAAACGCTCTCCCAGTTGACGCTGCGAAAAGGATACATATCGTTAGTTCTATCTTGTCAACAAAAAGTTCACTGAGATAGCTTACCCGGCGGGTGCCGTTGCGCATCCAGAGCCACCACCACGCGTCAAGTTGGCGCCATGGGTGCAGGAATCGTGGTGACCGCCGGAGATGAAGAACTTGATTTGATTGGGGACACCCGAGTATTTGATGGACTTGAACGAGTCAGCTCCATAGCTGAAACATTCGTTGGCCGGGACGTTGAAGCTCTTGCCCTTGTTGCCTGTGCAGTCCGCGCCAGCGAAGCCGGTGATGGTGGCCGACATTGCCACAGAGGCGGAAGCGAGGAGAGCGCTTGCGATCACAAAAACGTTGAATTTCATGGTGTTGATATGGTGTAACTTCTAAAGAAACGGATGAGTTGGGAGAGAAGGATGATGAACAGAGAAAGAAAAATGCTAACCTGATCAAATGTAGGAAGAGGAGCTGAATGAAAATTCTCCAGAGGGACATGTATTTATATGTTTTCTATCGAACCTGGCGTTAGATTCTACTATTCCAAACTGCCGCTTTTCCACTGCACACGGCATGATACCATTGTGTAACCGCTCATCTAAGCTCAGCACTGTCAAGAGTCATCGTCTGTCAGATTTTGGAGCCCGCCCTTGTTTTGGTTATAGTCTAAGCTCTGTGGCTGCTCCAGCGTTGTTAGTCATCTCAACTATTTGTAGGTCGTTCAGGACGAAATTTATGTAGTCGGAATGCTCTGTCCGAGCTCTATCTGTAAGTATTTTTGTATTCTATTTATAACCGTTTCTGCCGTTCAGGGTCAGTTCAGTATCCATTATTCAATTTGATTTCGAATATGAATATGAAGAGTGAATACAGCTTTGATGGCCACCAGAGTATTTGAACCAAGTTGTCTCAGGTACCGATTAGATCTGGCTTGATACTCATCAATGCTCATCTACACGACTGTTCTATATTTACAGCGACTCGAACCCTCGTCTTCTCATATCACCGCATGTCAATCGAGCACGGCCAAAGGAAAGAACATTATGACTAGCACGTGTATGTAAAAGATGAGTATTACCTGTACCCCAGAATGCAATATGTTTTCGAATTATATTACGACTGTCAAGGAGATTTTTATTCTGCACTTTGGTGACTCAGGAACACCGAACTCTTTCTCTATGGACTTCGATTTACGTTCAATCCCCATCGATTATTGTTATAGATAATTATATCACTATATTAATAATTTTCACTTTGAGGGTTCAATGGTGAAGCCGCTATTTCCAACTCTAATGGTGATGAGGCAGTAAATATACTTTCAGTCTCAGAGTCGTATCAGGGGGAAAGTCCATTTATAGCAATAGAAATCCGCATGTATATAATTCACTAATTCATTGATTAGAAAACGGCGCTGAAATCTGTGAGTCATAGTCAGTAATTTATATTACCAAAGTTAAATTCCCGTAAAAATTTTTCAAATGTAAATGGCAACCTAAAGTGAACTATGCGGTGTCATTGAGGTTTTGGAACTAGTCATAGGTCAGTTACCACTGCGGTAGTTAATCAAAAAAGCCAGAATGTTATTATACATGGCGCCCGGGCACAGCATATCACGTGTAAGTTGGATATAGAAAGCCCCTAACCACCTGAAATTATCTACCTTCAGATTACCGGGTGCGATATCGCCTCAACACTATGTATATCTCATTCTAACTCTGAGTTACTATGAGAATAGAGAAATGCATAAACTGACCACTTTGCGAAATTTACAGTCTGTCTTTCGTAGATTGCATGAGATGTTATTAATGCACGACCAGTTTGATAGTCCCATTCGTCACTGTACGTATTCCTTACATCAATCCATGTCATTATTCGCTTCCGCTGCTTCCTGTCATTATGTAGGTGGTTTAGCACTGACAATGTAGTCTCTAGGCTATGTATGGCAGTCTGTACGGATACCATGTTGCCCGCCAACGAACACACTCCTACGAATATTCGCATATTCATTGCTTTAACGCCTGGATGTGTTAACATTTTGCCTGCATCTGACATCACGTATAAAACATGATCATCGTCGTGAACTTGTCAGAATTTGGCGATGTCAAATGGTTCTGAATTTCACAAGGTACACAACCGGAAGAGAGGAACGGAATGATCTTTGCGACGTCTTACTACTCTGACAAACGATCCGGAGAGAAGGGCAGAATCCCAGCACCAAGAATTTGAATAATACATCGTGATGAATCATAGGTAGTATCTTCACTAACAACGACTTTGTGTAGATGCTTCACTCATGACATCAAGGAGAACACTTGAAGAATCATGCCCACACAGGCACACGTCGTACCCAAATTTGACACTGCTCCCTGTCTTCTCGGCTCCGTTTAGATCGGCTCGGCAAGATTTGAGAGTGGTGTATGCCTGATTTAGTGCACTACAATATGTACGATTCTTACTTTGACAGGAATCAGATCGAGGTTTTCTGTTAGCCACATAGAATTCCGTTCGGCTGGCTCGCTGGTCAAGGATCAGATGATCATAGTATTCTAATGATACAAAGAGCAGTAGAGTCCAGGTGTTTGAATGTGACGTTGCAATTCTTCAAGTATATCAAATTTGGCAGAATTAGTCTGCTACATTGAAGTCCTGGGATTCCCTTCCGCCGCTCAGGAAGATTTCAGAACATAATTAAATGGAAGGGGAGTGAATGGAAAGATGTTTTGGAGGTCTTCTTCTGAGTACCGGTCCGCGTGGGAGAGTAGATCCTCAGTGAGGTACTTCACCAGTGCCATCTTTTCACCCGCCACTGTTGACGATCAAAGAGCCTTGGCAAGTTGCAGCAAAAACCTAGGAACTTTTAGAAATTTCAGCTCGTGTGCCTGTGTTTGTATAAACAACCGCTTTTGATAGCTTGAACGTACCATTATGATCACAGGTAGTAGCAACCACTCCAGATACATCTCCAGTTTCTTTTTACCACTAAAATGGTCATTCGGCCCATCCCTGTTGCTTCCACACTGTTGTTCAACTTTGTCTCTTGCAAGACACATAGTTGACACGGACTCTTTTTTTTGCTCCTCAGGAATACAGCTGTAGACTCCCATGGTGATTTGATTTAAAGGATGTTTACTATTAACTATACGATGTGCGGCCTCTCCATTGTGGGTGGGGATATTTCTCCACACTTCCCGATGTAAGCGCGTGAGCCGGAACTTCGAAAGGTTCCTATGTTTTTGCATACAGCTGGAAGGTATCTTTGTTAAAGTTTGACGTTGTGTGCCGATGCATCCCAATTTTTTTATGTCGAGATGGAGCAGGACCCCAAGTGTCACTGTGTCTTTCAGCAGAGACTATTTTTTCCATGTATTGAATGGTTCAACGAGGTCGAATAATTGTCGAGCCTCCCTGTGCATCACACGTCTCACAGTTAACAGGCCATTCAAGGGGTCAAAGAAATGTTTCGGCAGCGATAAGTTAACGGCGTAAAACTTGCCAATGTGCTATAAATCATGGAGAAAAATTTTAGCGTTATAAATTTTGAGACCCTCACGTACGTCCTTCCATCTATAGATAAGGTCACGACAATCTTCAGCCAAGACACTCTGAGCAACACTGGTACCTATTGCCGCGCGCGGCAGAATTTGCTCTTCCACTTGTCTTCTACTTTACGAAAATATTGAGGGCAACATTCCGCAAGCAGTTTGGTGGTAGTATTAAAACCCTGTCCTCTTTCCTAAGTTGAAGAGAACGTTAGTATGTACGGACAGGAATCCATCGTTTGCACCGGCCTTTCCCTGGCGGTCTGGATCACGTGAGTCTGGCAATGGAGTGGCCGTTGTTAATATTGGCGTCTGTGGGTTAAATGTATAGTTACTTAACACGATGTGGGTCGGTGTGACGATCTGGTACTTTCATTACTGACAGATTATCTTTATCTTTATCTTATCTTTAATTTCAACTTCATTCCATTCCGTCGACCAATACACGAGTTATCCCTCTCCATTCTTCACTACCTTTTTCTACCTGAAACCTTTCCTTACCATTAACCTTGAATATAACCTCTTTTATCTAGACCCTTTTTACATAGTCTTAGGATGCTATTCTACCATATAAATACCAGCCATATTCTAGCTACAATCTCCCAGTGAATAACTAGCATTTAAAGCTGTCTGTTCAGTGCTTAAGCCTCACTACCCCATATATTCCGTGTGTCAGGACGAAACTACCGATACTCCCGCGGTCACGATAGTTACTCCTGTCACAGTCGGCATACCGGGTAATAAACGTTCCGCATAAATCAGTGGTACGTGCGCTGATCCCAACCAGCATTCCCGTCGCACTCTCGCACTATCCCTCCTATCTCCCCATGGAATGTGTAATCTGCATATGTCCCCTTTAAGTTTCTTCCTCTACCACTGGATAGCCGATAATCGCTGCCATGATGGAGAAAAATCCGCACCCGCATTCGGATCCGTACACACCCTCCGATACCCTCTACCTCTGTTTTGGCATGTGGCTAGTGACGTGTCATCCACTTACTCTGTCACCTCGTAGTCTCGTCCCCTCATTCACATTCCTCTGAGTCTGCTGTGCTGCACCATGGTCATGTCCCCTTGTCACCTCTCTTCCTCTTTCTTCACCGTACGATTTGATGCAACTTCATGTGACAGTTCGATACAATAAGGAAGTGCATGGAGTTGGTGGGACTGGGTTGTCATATTTTCACGGCCCATTTAATATTTCCCCGTCGTCACATCACATAGCATTGTGTGCATCCACTCCATTGCATCGATTTTTTGGACTGCTCTTCAACTCAAAGGCATTGTTTTGTATTCGGATCTGCTATGGAATACAGAATGAAGAATACAGAGTGCACGCTGCACCATCTAATCAAATCGACGGAACATGGATAATATTCTGACTATCCATGATCGCACTTCATCATGACCCTCTCCCTCTTCCAGATGGTGCGAGTTCGTTTCGATATTCCACAACTGATGTGTACTTTGCTGGATACCAGATGCTAATACTGGATACTCGTCATTGGATACCTGCTAGACCGAGAATGTGAACTGATCGGCGGACGACTACATGATCCCAATTCTTGATACGCCAGTTAACTCGATTCGACAGACGTTTTACTTCCTATCCCGGATTTCGTGATCTCTTAAAATATACGTCTGCATCTGTACATGCTCGCGTTCACTCCTCCGCACCGAGACCCTACACCCTACTCTCGCTGGGGGAGGAGTCGAGATTTCCCCGCATTGCTATGAATTTGCCATGTTACATACACCATGACCATGATGCCCTGGGTCCATTCTTCCATCCTCGTCATCATGCGATAAAATTTCGATGTGATACTCTGCGATAGGACACGATACCATATGATAGATAAGAAGTGACATGCTTGGGCTCTCATCCGATGAGTGACTGCACCGAGATTCGAATAACTTGTTAGTAGTAGAAATACCTAATCTACTGCATGCTTTGGGCGATTTGTTCGCATCTATCCAATGGTCCTCTTTATCTACTTCAACTTTATATGATTCGTCATTTTTGGACTTCTTGCGAACTGTTCCCTTTACTTTACGCTGCAAAACGTACTGGTCGGGTCAATATTCTGAATGTCTCCTTTTTTTTTGCAAAAAAAGGAATAGGATTCTTTCAGTGCGCCTACCACAAACGGTACGGTACTCTATACCAGTATGTGTATCGCTACTGGATAAAGATACAGTAGCTCAAAAAACTGTCCCAATGTTTGGCACTTTCTCACTAATTGTTTAATAACTTGGGAAATAAATTATGTAAAAGTCTGAAAATATTATATGTTATAGTTTAACATGTGACTAACATATTTCTCACCAAGGTCACATGATTTTAACAAAAACTGATTAAGTAATGGAATTTACAAAATAATAAAACATTGGGACAGTTTTTTGACCCTATAAAATAATAGCTTTACA
>JANCIO010000595.1:0-13582 GCA_027604855.1 Psilocybe subaeruginosa
GCCGGCGCAGCTGGAGCGCCCGAATCTCACTTATGTCTTGTACGTGTTTCTTTCTCTTCTCTCTTCTGTCTCTTCATCTTCTCCTTCGTTTTGCCGAATCATGCAAACTGACACTTCCGCTTCTACTTGTAGCCGCGGCGTCCGACGCGTATTCAACAACCCGCTGTACAACCACCACGCCGGGCGCGCGTACTCCCCCCCGCCAGAATCGAAGCTCCCGATCGACGATCCGGACTACTCGCCCGCGATGCACTGTCCGCCGAAGCTGCTCTTCCCCGAAGCACGCCGTGCGAAAGGGAAAGGGAAGGGAAAACCAGCCACGTCGGCGCGGGCGGCTAGGGATCGCAGGCGCTCGCCGGGCCTGAGTGGTGATGAGGAGGATGGGGAGGAGGAGGAGGAGATAAGGGTGATAAGGCCCAAGTTGCTGGATTTTGGGCCGCCAAAGACGCAGATGGTGCAGAAGAAGGCGCAGAAGCAGATGCAGGCCCAGACGTTGGATCAGGAGCTCAAGTCTGCGGGCGAGCCGCTGTCGATTTGATCTGAGGAGAAGATCTGAGAAGATTAGTGTTTTTTTGAAACTGCTGCTGCTACACCACGCGCGCTCGCTCGCTTTGGCGCTACACTCGCTCACTTACATCTTACACCGCCGCTACCACACGTTACCCTACACTACACTACCACCTTCAAGAAACCTTACACCTTAAATTTTAAACCTCAACCCCCCCCCAAAAAAAAACCAAACGTTCTTGTCTTGTCGTTGTAATCCACCTAGTTTTGTACCTTCCCATTCCATTCCTTTTCTTTCCTTTTTTTTCCTTGCCCTCTCTCCTTGTTTTGTTTTACTTTTACTTTTGATTTGTGCGATACATACCTCCTACCTACTTTTTGAATCATGTTCCCCTTTCCTTCCTGCCTGCTGCCTGCTACGGTGTGGTGCGATGTGATTGCTTTCACAGACTATCTTTATGCGCTTTCCCTTCCTCCTCCGATCCCCCCCTCCTGTTATCCTTTTTCTCGCCCGCCCGCCATTGGCTCGATCCATCTTCTATTCTCTCCTCTCTTCCTCTTAGCGGCACCCTTATCCTCTTCCTCTTCCGATCTCCCCGCCCAATGGCCGACTCTGCGTGGCGATTCATGCCTTCTCTCCTCTCCTCTCCTCTCCTCTCCTCTCCTCTCCTCCCACCTCTGTGACACCCTCCTGCTTCTGCGCATGCACTGGGCCCTGACATCGATTCACCTTTTCCTTATTCCTTTTTCTTCATTCTCCGACATCCCACCAAAAAAAAAAATTGTACTTGGACTTGGAAGGGTATGTGCATCGGGTCTTGAAGTTGAAATACACTTCGCCCTTGTTTTGTTTTGTAGTCCCCGACACCGACGATTCTTCGCTAGGAAGATCGTGTAACACCATTTTTTCACTTCATATATACTCAACGTACATAAAGACATAAAGACAAAGACATAACCCGAACCGTGATCGATTCTATTAGCATAGGCGTAACCTACATATAAGTATACATTTAAAATACGTACATACATACAGATGTGGCTGGTGGATATAGAAGAGAAAACAAGAAGAAATGATTATGATTTTATGCTTGAGACTGGCCGCTGGGTTTTGAATTTTAATTTGACCGAATCCGTTTCTGCAATTCCACGATTGTCGGGTTCTCTCGTCTTTCGTTTACGGTTTCCGTCATCTCGATTCATCTCTCTCAACACGTCTTCTCTCTTCCTTCTTCTCTGCGTGGTCGACATTCGACAATGACATCGTAGCCTCACCAGCGAGGGCTCGTGCATCGCTCTTCGCACTTCACATATCGCGCGCAGATCTACATGGCAAGATGATCCCGGGATAACTCTCGCCATTTTTTCGAATGAATGGATGGATGCTCAGTGCTCTTGGGGGGCATGGATTTCTCTGACGAGCTTCAGGAGTCATCGACCTATATATGCTTTGGGGGAACCGTATTGTAGAGGATTCGCAGAGAGCATTGAGGGGAGGTCGGCGGGGTGCAGGTGTTCTTCATACCGCCTTGTGGGCTTACGCTACAAGTCCGTTTTTGCATTTTCACTGCCTGTTTGCTTGCAGGGTAACGCCTTTTTTTGAAGATGCGTACGTACATACAATGGCTCCCATTGTCGTATTCGGACCCTTTATTATTGAGGGTGGATGCTACGTAAGATCCTGAAATACAAGGCGGCCCTTCTGGGCTTTGGGGCGCTTGTGGTGGCCAAACAAACTGCTTGTAAAAGGGATCCACCGGAGAAAGAGAAGAAGAAGCGGAGGCAATTGGCATTGTCCACAACCAACAATAACATTGTGGGCGTCAATCGTTAAATAAAAGGAAAGCAAGAAAGTATGAATTGTATCCGTCTCTTCGTGGCCAGCGTTATAATTTCTTGTAGTCCACCGCCGTTGTCTTCGTGAGCTGCTGAAAAAAAAGCACCGACTCGGATGTCCTCGTGCCCTTCCCTCCCGCTGGATATCCTGATATCAATCATCGATATTTACAAGGACAACGACGGCATGGAGATGCTCAGAACATGGTCCCTTGTCAGCTCCGCCTTCCTCTTCCTCTGCCGCCCGCATCTGTACCGGTCGTTCGACATGCGAAAGTACGAAAGTCCAAATCCAAATCATCATACATTATCATCATCCGTGGGCCACGCCCTCTTCCTCAAATTCCACCACCTCATCTCCTCGAACCCGCACCTCGCGCCCCTCGTGCGTACTGTCCACATCCTCGAGTCTAGCTCTCCATATCACCTGTTCCACGACGGCAACGCCATCTCCCACTTCCCCTCATACACATGCGAGGACCCCGCATTCGCAAACCTCCTGGAGCTCCTGCCCAACATCGAGTGCTTCGGGCTGCACTTCGCGAACCATGCCTGTTGGGAGGACCGGAGCGGCCGCTTCGCGGGTGCAATGGGGGAGCTGTGCGGGCGTGAAAGTTTGAAGGCGTTGTATTTGGAGAGGATCTTAACGGTGCCGCTGGGCGTGCTGAATGGGTGTGTTAGGTCGGGGCTGAGGGAGCTGCATATTCGAAATGTCCAATTTGCTAATCCGAATCCTACTGCCTTGTTTATGACGCAGGCCGGGCCCATGTCAAGACATGACAGCGAAGAAGGAGGGGAAGGAGATATACATTCCCCAGATTCACGTTCCCCGCAGGATCAGGTGGCAACGCGAGGTTCTATCTACCTCGACAGAGCGTCCTTCACTTCGTGCCAGATTGACATCTTCATGCTGGCCCCTCCGGTGTTCATGCTCGATATATCAAGACTGCAGGACCTCACTATCGACTTCAACGTGCGCACCCTGAACGCCGTCTGGGATATCATATCCCGTGCTGAGAAAAGCCTGCGCAGACTCAGTATCAGTCAGTCGGAGCGCGCGCTGGGAGATAGTCTGTTCGGAGTAACATCGTTTTCCAAGCGCAGTACGTCTTTAGCCCCCCATCGTCGTCGTCATATTCCCATAATATAGTTTAGAGTCTCACTAACTGCGTGCACATTAATTTTAGATGTTGTAGTACCTCCTTGGGACGTCGACGTCGACATCTCATCTACCCGCGCCACGCTCCGCCATCTCACACGTCTCGAGCGCCTCTCCGTCACCATAGCGGTCCGGAACACCCGGAAGCACGAGATATGGGAGCGCATAACGGAGTGGAGTGCGCTTCTGAGAACTGCGCGCGACGGCGAAGGCCCCTCTCGAGTCAAAGCGGTGACGGTTGTGATCGACGTCTCGTGTTTGAAAGAGAAAGAGCTTGGGATAGTCTTTTTGCGGAGCTCCATTGGTGATGGTCGTGATCATGATCAAGGGCAAGGCTCTCGGTCTCGATCTCGATCGGAGGCCAGGGCGAATAGGAAAGGCAGAGGCAAAGAGAAGAGAAAAGAGAAAGCGAGGGACGATGCCCGACACATATTGGCTAGCCTGGACGAGACTCTGGCGGATACGGGACTTTTCCCGATGCTTTCTGCGGTGACGATTGACGTTAGAGTTCCAGATGAGCATACGATCACAGGAATAATGGAAGAACACCCCGGATTTTTCGCCTCAGTGGCGGCGAAAACAAATCCAGGCTCGGATTTGGACTTGGAGTCTAACTCTATATCAAGTCGCACCATGGTCATGGGTGATATTCACCAAGATGTGTCGAGTAGTAGACTTACTACCGACATCAACATCAACGCAGACGCAGACCTACGCGCGTCAGTCAGGCCAATGTCGTATTCGTGTACACTGAGGAGAAAGGTGCCGCCGGTTATCATCGAAAACATCAAGATGTCGGTTAACAGATGGATGGATGGAACGAGGAGACGTCTTCGCGAGGGGGCAGAAGCAGGAGTACCGTCGGGTTCTAGTGCCGATTGCTTAAACAGGTGAGATACAATTCGTCCAAATCCGCCAGATCGGATGCCGAAGGCTTGGATTTTTGTGACTTCGACGAGTTAGTCGGGAATGACTAAGATGAAGCGGTAGACTTTCGTGCACTGGACCCAGCGGTCGAGTCTGCAACGTCACTTGGATGAAAGGTATCCAGCATATCATGCAGGTCGGTATCTCGTCGCGAGCGACTCGAGTTTGAGCGCCAGGTAGTATAAGTAGTTGAAATCTCGGTCAGCGACAGAGGTATGATATGATCACTGGTCATGCAATTGCATTCAGCCACCAGGGGTTCTGGGGCTGGTGCGACGGGATTTGGGTTTGGATTTTGGACCACCGCGGTACGCTGTCGGTTACGATATCTGTTAAGGGCCCGATAAAAACGTGTCGACAGGACCACCAGATTACATGACATAAATCCCATGGATACCTATTAAGATAACTCAATGAGTAACAATCATCCACCGCTCGAAAAATAGGATTTATTCACATTAACAGCTCCTAATCCTAGATTTACGAGGGGCCAGACTGAAGACTGTCCGGCGATTGGCAATGATTAGGTATGAAGTTGATCCTACTCCCGCAAAAGAATATCAAAAATAAGGCGACGTTCTGTGGAAGGAAGTTTTATACGCCAGAAAATAACGAGCAGCACGATAATAAGTAGACTGCCGCAAACAAGATCGTCTACGTGAAATGGAGGGGAATATACTCAGTAATAGGAAGAAGCGAAGGACTAAAGACGAATGGTTGTACACTCACCCAAGAAGAATAGAACATGCTTCAAAGGCACGTATCTGAAAACTATTATACAATGCGCCATTTCGGCAGTCACCAGTAGCGCGGAGCTGGCTTGGTGGTGGTGCGGGTGATTCAGCGGGACTGAACACGTACACGCACACGCACACGCACACGGCGTCGGCTGCGAGCTCGTCGTCGTCCAAGAGCAGCGGCAGCTCCTCCAGGAACCACGGCGTGCCGCTGCTCTATCGCCGGCTGCTGGCACAGGCGGAAGGTGACGCTGGCGCCGATGTGGCACCCATCCCGCCGCCGCCTTCGCATCGCAGAGCTAATACTGTAGTGGTGTCGCCCGTCTCGGGTCCGACCTAACGGACTCGCCCTCGCCCCCTTTTACACCGCGGACGACGCGCGCACAGAAGAAAAGGCGGCGCAGGCGCAGGCGCTGCGCGACTCGCCGGACAACCCGTTCATCGTCACTCCTTTGAAACACGTCGACAACAATGCTGACAGTGCTACGACTACCCCCAACGATAAGAATAAAACGCCCACGCAGCTCGAACGTCCAAATCTCACTTATGTGTTGTACGTGTTTCTTCTCTTCTCCTTCGTTTTGCCGAATTCCAATTCCAACTAATCATGCAAACTAACACTCCCACTTCGACTTCTAGGCGCGGCGTCCGACACGTATTCAACACCCCGCTGTACAACCACCGCGCCGGGCGCGCGTACTCCCCCCTCCAGAATCGAAGCTCCCGATCGACGACCCGGACTACTCGCCCGCAATGCACTGTCCGCCGAAGCTGCTCTTCCCAGAAGCACGTCGGGGGAAGGGAAAACCAGCCACGGCGTCGTCGCGGGCGGCTAGGAATCGCAGGCGCTCGCCGGAGCTGCGTGGTGGTGAGGAGGAGGATGGAGAGGAGGAGGAGATGACGGCGATAATGCCGAGGTTGTTGGATTTTGGGCCGCCGAAGACGATAGTGCAGAAGAAGGCCCAGAAGCAGAAGCAGACGTTGGATAAGGAGCTCCAGTCTGCGGGTGAGCCGCTGTCAATTCGATCTGAGAAGATCTGAGAGGATTCGTGTTTTTTGAAACTGCTGCTGCTGCTATACCACGCTCGGTTGGGCGCTACACTCACTCACTTATATCTTATACCGCCGTTACCCCACGCTACCCCACACTACACTATCACCTCCAACTTAAGAAACCTTAAACCTAAACGTTTAAACCTCAACCCCCCTCCGCGGCTCTGAAACCACACTTTTTTGTCTTGTCGCAAGTCGTAATCCACCTAGTTTGTTCCTTCCCATTCCTTTTCTTTTCTTTCCTTGCACTCTCTTCTCTTTGTTTTATTTTTGCTTTTGCTTTTGATTTGTGCGATACCTACCTACTTTTTAACCCGAACCGTGATCGATTCTATTAGCATAGGCGTAACCTACATACATACATTTAATGTACATACATACTGAGGTGGTTGGTGGATATACTTAGAAGAGAAATGATTGTGATTTTTATGCTTGAGGCTGGGCGCTGAGTTTTGAGTTTTGAGTTCTGATTTGATCCGTTTCTGCATTTCCACGACTGTCTTTCTTTTCACCGTCATCTTTCCAACTGACTCTTTCGTTTTGTTGTCGACCGGCATTCACGTTCTTTTTACGATATCGCTACCCTAAGCGGCTATCAGCTTTCAATGACGATGGCGTGATACCTCACACCATCTTCCTCCTCTGCGTGGCCGACAATGACAATGACAGAGTCGTAACGGGTAACCCCACCTCCGAATAGCGATAACTCTCGTCATTTTGGATGGACGGATGGACGGATGGATGCTCAGCGCTCCTGGGAGGCATGGACCTCTCTGACGAGTCTCGCCACTCAACGACCTACATATACCTTAGGAGCCAACGTACTGTGAGGTCGGCGGGAACAAGGTGTTCTTCGTTCACCTTGAGGCTGCCTTGTGGGCTTGCACTACAATTACAGGTCCGTTTCTGCGTTTTCACTGCTTGTTTTGCTTGCGAGCTGACGTCTTTTTTGAAGATGCGTACATATGTACAATGGCTCCCATTGTTGTATTCGGACCTTTTATTCACTGGGGGTGGATGGATGCTACGTAAGATCCTGAAATACAAGGCGGCGCTTCTGAGCTTTGGAGCGCTTGTGGTGGCCAAACAAACTACTTGTAAGGGGATCCAACGGGCAGGAGAAGGAGAAGAAGAAGCGGAGGCAATTGGACAACGCATTGTCCACAACCAACAATGCGGGCGTCTATGGTTAAAGAAAGGGGAAAGCAAAAGCAAAGCAAAGGAAAAGTACGAATTGTATCCGTCCCTTCGCCTCCAGCGTTATAATTTTCAGTAGCCCACCGCCGTTGCCTTCGTAGGCTCAGAGTCGCAAAACAGCACTGACTCAGATGTCCTCGCGCCCTTCTCTGCCGCTGGATATTCTGATATCCATTATCGATATCTACAAGGACAATGACGACATGGAGATGCTCAGAACATGGTCCCTCGTCAGCTCCGCCTTCCTCTTCCTCTGCCGCCCGCATCTGTACCGGTCGTTCGACATGCGAAAGCATCAAAATCAAAATCCAAATCAAGCTCAAGCCTCATCCGCAGGCCGCGTCCTCTTCATCAAATTCCACTGCCTCATCTCCTCGAACCCGCACCTCGCGCCCCTCGTGCGCACCATCCACATCCACGAGCCTGGCTCTTCATATCACCTGCACCACCGCGGCAACGCCACCACCACCTCCTCCTCATTCACATGCGAGGACCCTGCATTCGCACGCCTCCTGGAGCTCCTGCCCAACATCGAGTGCTTCGGGCTGCACTTCGCGGAGCCGGTCTGGTGGCAGCGCCTGAGCCGCCGCTTCGCGGGCGCGATGGGGGCGCTGTGTGGGCGTGCAAGTTTGAGGGTGTTGTATTTGGAGGGCATCAGGAGGGTGCCGCTGGGCGTGCTGAATGGGTGTGTGGGGTCGGGGTTGAGGGAGCTGCATGTTCGGGATGTCTTATTCGCTAATCCGAATCCTGCTGCTGCTGCTGCCGTCGCAGCCGCATCGTTTATGACTGGCAAGGCGCAGGCCGGGCCCGTGTCAAGACATGACAGCGAAGGAGGAGAAAGAGATATCCATTCCCCGGATTCACGTTCCCCGCAGGATCAGGTGGAGAGGCGAGGTCCTATCTACCTCGACAGAGCGTCCTTCGCTTTGTCCCAGATTGACGTCTTCATGCTGGCCCCCCCGGTGTTCATGCTCGATATATCAAGGTTGCAGGACCTCACTATCGACTTCAACGTGCATACCCTGAACGCGGTCTGGGATATCATATCCCGCGCCGAGAAGAGCCTGCGCCGGCTCAGCGTCAGCCAGTCGGAGCACGCGCTGGGACATAGTCTGTTCAGAGTAACATCGTTTTTCGAGCGCAGTACGTCTTCAACCCCCCCACCGCCGTCGTCGTCGTCGGCATGTTCCCGTAATATAGTTTGGGGTCTCACTAACTGCGTGCGCGTTGATTTTAGATGTTATAGCACCTCCTTGGGACGTCGACGCCGACATCTCGTCTACGCGCGCCACGCTCCGCCATCTCACACGCCTCGCGCACGTCTCGATCACCATATCGCTGCCGAACACCCGGAAGCGCGAGATATGGGAGCGCATAGCGGGGGAGTGGTGTGCGCTTCTGAGAACGGCGCGCGACGGCGAAGGCCCCTCTCAGGTCAGCGCGGTGACGGTGGTAGTGGACGTCTCGTATTTGGGGGAGAAAGAGCTTGGGATGGTCTTTTTACGGAGCTCCATTGGTGATGGTCGTGATCGTGTTCAGGTGCAGGGCTCTCGGTCTGGATCTGGATCTGAATCTGAATCCGAGGCTATGGCGGATGACAAAGGCAAAGGCAAAGAGAAGGAGGAAGAGAAAGCGAGGGACCATGCTCCGAACATATTGGCCGGCCTAAACGAGACTCTGGCGGATACGGGACTTTTCCCGATGCTTTCTGCGGTGACGATTGACGTTAGAGTCCCAGAAGAGCACACGGTCGCAGGAATACTGGCAGGACGCACCGGAAGCTCCGCCTCAGCGGCGGTGAACACAAATCCAGGCTCGGATTTGGACGCGGAGTCTGACGCTACGTCAAGTCGCGCCGTGGTCGTGGGTGGTAATCACCGGGATGTGTCGAGCAGTAGACTCGATACCGACGACATCGACATCGACATCGACCCCGACACAGATATAGACAGACAAGCGACAGTCAGGCCAAACTTGCATTCCCTTAGACTGAGGAGAACGGCGCGGCCGGTTACCATTGAAGACATCAAGATGGCGGTTAACCGAATGATGGATCGGACGAGGAGACGTCTTCGCGAGGGGGCAGGAGCAGGGGCAGGAGCACCGTCGGATGCTAGGGCTGGTTGTTTCGTGGTTCTGGTTGGTGTGGGCACACATTGAAAGTAAGCACTATACTATGGGTAAACGTTGTCCGTCTTGTTTGCTCTATCGAAATTGTATTGAACCTCTCCACGTTACAAGGTGTCGTGTTTGGAATGGAATTGTGGCCCCATAGGAAGATATCAACGCTTTAGCCATAGTAGGAGAATAAAGGGCTGTCATATTGACTCCGGTGAGGAGATCATGGGAAGAGAATACTAACGAAAGGGTGATTTGACGAGACTTCGGCCTCTGCTTCTGCAATAACTACCTGTAAACTGGTTCAGTTTGTGGAGTAGTTGTTTTCAAATAACGAAAATACCTGTAGTAACTCTTTGCCTTGAAAATTGGTGATAATATTTTGCTCGGCGATAGCCTTAAGAGCCGGTAGAAGTCCAAGTTCATCTCGATGATACCCCACTGCTAAACCTCTCCAACGCTTGCTGTTATCTGGTGGGCGCCAGAATATCCTACGTCGTGACTGCGGCATATATTTAGACAAGAGAATTCTTGGAAATGCTCTAAACTGACAGAGGCGGAAACTATCCAAAGCTGCGATTTCACCATGCTTATAGAGCTCGCTTTTGTCGTTGCTTATGCGTGGATATCAACATGATTGCCAAAGCCCCATTTATTTTATAATTAGTCTTGAATAATACAGTGTGCCATGCAAATGAAACTGATGTGTTGTAGTATGTGTACAAATGAAAGAGCTGCTGTAAGATGAAGCATTTGATATTTGGGATTTAGCACATAGGAGGGCAGGATGGATCACGCTTTTCGGATTGGTGGTCCATCTTGAGAGCAACTATGATGCCCTTGAACCACATTGACTCGGCGTACCGCTACTGGACTGCTCTTGCGATGAGGCTGGACCATTAGATCGCTCTTCCGAAGAGCCCGCACTGCTTGACTGTTCTTTTACAGATTCGGATTCGTATGAGGTAGACCCGAAAGAGGTGAGATCAAATTCTTCCGAATTCTCCTGACCGGATGCCGAAAGCTTGGATTTTTGTGATTTCGACGAATTGGTCGGGAATGACCAAGATGAAGTGGTAGACTTTCGTGCACTGGACCCAGCGGTCGAGTCTGCAACGTCACTTGGATGAAAGGAATCCAGCATATCGTGCGGGTCGGTATCTCGTCGCGAGCGACTCGAGTTTGAGCGCCAAGTAGTATAGGTAGTTGAAATCTCTGTCAGCGACAGAGGAGTGATATGATCACTGGTCATGCAATTGCATTCAGCCACCGGGGGTTCTGAGGCTGGTGCCACGGGATTTGGGTTTGGATTTTGGACCACCGCGGTACGCTGTCGGTTACGATATCTGTTAAGGGCCCGATAAAAACACGTTGACAGGACCACCAGGTTACACGACATAAACCCCATGGATACCTATCAAGATAATTCAATGAGTAACACTTATCCACTGCTTGAAAAATTAGGAGTTATTCACATTAACAGCTCCTAATCCTAGATTTACGAGAGGCCTGTCCGGCCCAAGAGCGAAAACTGTCTTGGTGCTTCCAATAGTTATGTATGCAATTGCTCCTAACAATGTCAGAATGTTTCCGCAAAAGAATATCAAAATAAGACGGCGTTTGGTGGGAGGAAGTTTTATACGCCAGAAAATAACGAGCGGCGTAATAATAAGTAGACTGTCGCAAACAAGATCGGCTACGTGAAACGGAAGGGAATATACTCAGTAATAGGAAGAAGCGGAGGACTAAAGACGAACGGTTGTACACTCACCCAGAAAAAATAGAACATGCTTCAAAGGCACGTATCTGAAAACTATCATACAATGCGTCATTTCAACAGCCACCAGCAGTGCGGAGGCTGCCTTGCAGGTTAATGTCGTAAAAAAAAGAGTGGCAAGACCTGAGAGAACCATAAATATCAGGAGAGTGAAAGCCCATCGGCGCGCCGCGTGCCTCGGCGGGAAAATCCTAGCAAACGCCAAAGCCATGGCTGCTCGTGTGGCCCTAGAGCATCAGAACAATCAGATATGGTCGCCATTATATTAATATGAAGCTATTATACCCAATGAGCAAAATATAAGGAAATATTGTCAGCCAATATGCATTCAAAATGCGTTGGGTATTTAGAAACTGTTTCGATGGATGTTCTGTCAAGTGTGAGTCAGAATGATTGAGCATAGACAGATATAATTGAGTCCCTCGCCTGGAGTCGGGAACCGCGCCCAGTAGATTGGCCAATATACAAAATCGAGAACCAGGGCGCCTAGCAAAATGTAGTCATCCCACCACAGTCGTCGTATTCGATAGCGGTGAACCAGGCGGTAGACGGTCGACGAACTCGACAGTAAATGAAACAGGGTAACAACAACTGTCAACAATGGTCAATGGATTCAGTTATTAATTAAATGAATGTGAACATACTTTTCCATCCCAGATAAGACCTACGAGGGAGGAAGATTGAACTCGGCAATTTTATTGGGATCTGCGCCGCTGGGCCATCGAATACCAACGAATCCATGCCCTGATTCCGCTCGTGAAGGCTGCCCACTTATCAGCAGTGAGCTATAGTGGCAGGCGGGGGTGGTTCGAAGCTCAAGCAAAAAGGGTTTTGACATTTGTTACTCGAGGCCTTAAGTAACCAATCCGATAAATGAATTAGTTCTGTTCATCAAAATACCAGTTGAAGCAACTCATCCAGGGTGGCTGAGACTTGGATTCGGCCGTACGTGCACTTGTTGCGACTTACGTCATTCCCACACAGTGGGCAGAGGTCCCCAGAAACTCTATGACAGTATGCATGGCTTCTGGTCGATGAACACATGAGACATATGGCAAGTTCCGCAAGCCCGACTTTGCCGTGATACTTTGTCGTCTGAGTCGTAGCGTAAAGAACCAGGTAAGCAGCCAGGAGCCTGGCCATGGTGCTCAAACACGCTTACAGTGAGAGATCTATCCAGGTAGGAATGATCCTCCTCAGATACAAATTTTAGCGTTTCCATTACAGTGGAGAGGCATATAATGTAGTAAGGATACCAATAACACTGATAATATATGTCGCAGCTAGTACTAACTGTCACTGCCGCGTTTCTTGTGGAGGATGCATGGAGGAAGGTGAGCGCAATGATAAGATGCCTGGAGATTAACTGATAAGGCGTGCGTGACAGTGCTACTTGATTAGGCAACCGTCGGAGTAATCCGGTTGCCATCAAATCTATATACACTTTCATATTCAATGCGAATAATGGATACCGAACAGACCCTAAGTTCATCTCGATGATACCCCACTGCTAAACACTCTTCATTGCTTGTAGTGTCGGAATATCCTACGTCACGACTGCGGCATATATTTAGACAAGAGAATTCTTGGAATGCTCTAAACCAACAGAGGCGGAAACTATCCAAAGCTGCGATTTCGCCATGCTTAAAGAGCTCGCTTTTGTCGTTGCTTATGCGTGGATATTAACATGATTGCCAAAGCCCTATTTATTTCATAACTAATCTTGAATAATACAGTGTGTGTTGTAGTATGTGTACAAATGAAAGAGCTGGTGTAAGATGAAGCATTTGATATTTAGCACGTAGGAGGACAGGATGGATCACGCTTTTTGGATCAATGGTCCATCTTGGGAGAAATTATGATGCACTTGAATGTGATTGACTCTGCGTACCACTGCTGGACTGCTCTTGCGAAGAGGTTGGACCATTAGATCGCTTTCCCGAAGAGCCTGCACAGCTTGACTGTTCTTTTACAGATTCGGATTCGTATGAGGTAGCCCCGAAAGAGGTGAGATCAAATTCTTCCGAATCCTCCAGATCGGATGCCGAAAGCTTGGATTTTTGTGACTTCGATGAGTTGGTCAGGAATGACCAAGATAAAGCGGTATACTTTCGTGCACTGGACCCAGCGGTCGAGTCTGCAATGTCACTTGGATGAAAGGAATCCAGCATATCATGCAGGTCGGTATCGAGTAGCGAGCGACTCGAGTTTGAGCGCCAGGTAGTATAGGTAGTTGAAATCTCGGTCAGCGACAGAGGTATGATATGATCA